>BQNB010014970.1:0-18962 GCA_026074375.1 Tanacetum coccineum
GTGCTCGTTTTGTTCGCATTTCGAAGATCTTTCCGATGATATATTTTTATCTCAATAAATCGGTAGATATTTACTATATATTTGATAAATAAAGTTTATTATATAAAATAGTCGTAAATAGTTAAAAGTTGAGGGTCCGTTTTGTAACTTTTCTTTTTATATTTGATTTTGGGCCGGTTCTTAGCGAACGACTATGCATATAAATATAAATATGAATGCGAAATCTGTTTCTAAATACAGTCGTAAATGACAAAAAAGTATAGGTTATTTATATAATTTAAACTTTCACAGAATTGTACGTTCCTGACCCTTGTCGTTTATTTTAAAGCTATTAGGTAGTTTAGAGAGTGTTTTAAAAGTTTATATATATATATACACACACATTAAACTTCAAAATTTTTTATAAAATCGTACGTATGTCAGAAGCATTGGAATATTGGGCTCATTTGTTCGCAATTCGAAGATCTTCCGCGCGTATTTTTTGATCTGAATGAATCGGTAGATATGTGTTATATATTTAAGAAATAAAGTTTATTATATTAAAAAGTCGTAAATAGTTAAAAGTTGAGGGTACGTTTTGTAAATTTTCTTTTCTTTTCCTACTTATATTAAACTTTCAACATTTTCTATAAAATCGTGTGTATGTTAGAAGCATTTCAATATTGGACTCGTTTTGTTCGCAATTCGAAGATCTTTCCAATTGTATTTTTTTATCTAAATGAATTGCTACATATGTGCTATATATTTGATAAATAAAGTTTATTATATAAAAAAGTCGTAAATAGTTAAAAATTAAGGGTCCGTTTTGTACCTTTTCTTTTTATATTTGATTTTGAGCCAGTTCTTTCGTTGTTGGGCTAAAGGATTTCGGACCGGTGCAAAACGTAATCGTTTTGCATCGGAAATGATATATATCGTAATTGATAGGTGTACAAATGTCATCCAACAAGACTTGTAATCATCATGTACGTGATCAATACATTGCATTTTAGAATCAGCAAACTAAAGACTAAGAATGCACAAACAAATGAGTATTGACGATGTAATAAAATATAGAGTTAAGAGTAGATAGACGTGTTATATTGATCTTTCGTATTGAACAAAAACAAGTGAAATTGTGGCCCGCGCGTTGCGGCGGGCGTGTTTTTATTGGATTATTTAGCGTATGTTTTGTTTCAGATTTTTCTAACATGTTCAGTTAAATCAGTTGAACCGAGTGGTTTGGTCTAGTTATGAAAACATATATTTAAAGACTTAAGAATAAGAGATGTTGATATTAGAAAGTAGGAAGGCTAACCTCGCGTTGCGGCGTGATTATCTTTGTTTCGAGTTTACTTTAATTTTAGCGTCTTTATGGTAACTTTATATGTTCAAAGGTATTTTTCTGTGTTATTTTAAAGTTGGAGGGTTTTGAATTTGCTTAAGTCATTTTATATATCTTAGCATATATCTTAGGTTTTATATGCTAAAGGTTTTTTTAGTCATTTTATATAACTTGGGTTTTATATGCTAAGGTTTTTTTTAAGATTGTATTTATATTTGATGTGATAGAAAAGATAGTATGCCCCCGCGCTTTGCGGCGGAGCTATTTGGATTTCATATATGATATTTTTAAAGTTAATAGGTAAGTTAAGGGCGTCTTTTGAATTTTTTCATTTAAAAATAAACGCAAATTGGACATTTTTTATAAAACCGTACGTATCTCAAAAGCCTATCAATGTTGGGCTCTTTTTGTTCGCAATCTATATGCATGCTCGTCGGTGTATTTTTTTTATCAAAAAAGTCGCCAGATATTTGTTAGATATTTGACAAATAAAGTTATTTATATAAAATAGTCGTAAATAATAAAAAGTATAAGGTAATTTATATAATATAAACTTTTATAGAATTGTACGTTTTTAACCTTGTGATTTATTTTAAAGTTATTAGGTAGTTTAGGGGTGTGTTTTGAAAGTATTTTTTCTCAAAAATATATATTAAACTTTAACATCTTTTATAAAATCGTACATACGTCAGAAACATTAGAATATTAGGTTCGTTTTTTTCGCAATTCGAATATCTTTTCAGCGGTATATTTTTTTGAATGAATCGGTAGACATTTGATAAATAAATTTGTTATATAAAAAAGTCATAAATAACTACAAGTTTAAGATAGTTTTCATAACTTGTCGCATAGTTTGAGGATAAATTTTATAAATATTTTTTTTACTAATATGTTGGGCCTGAGCTGGGCTTAATTTTTTTGCTCAATTTAATAAATGACGCATACGACCTCGTTTCTTGCCTAAAAATATATATATATATATATATATATATATATATATATATATATATATATATAGAGGGAGGTTAAAATAAAAAGACTTTTTTTCATAAAAAAAATAAGAAGGATTTTTGACCCTTGATTTAAAATCAATGGTGTAGATTAAATATCATCTTAATTAGGTCTAAAATGGCAAAATAGTATTTTTCATAAAAATAGAAAGTTTCTTAACAACCTCTGGATAACCATCATTCTCCGATACACACACTCTCTCTCTCTCTCTCTCTCAACAAACCAATACACACACTCTCTCTCTCTCTCTTAACAGATCTCATAACCTTAAATCATACAAAAACCATGTAAATTCTTATCAAAACCCATTCTTCAACATTCATAACAGAATTCCTCTACCAAAGATACTTTCTCTCTCTAATCAACAACTCAAAACCTCTCATCTCGCCATCGATCCTTAAAAAAAGCATCAAATCTTTGAAAATCAAATATTCAAACAATGATCGAACGCTACTCGAAGCTTCAATCGTTTATTTTACTGATGAATTGGTGCTAAAAGGCAATGGTAAGTTAACTAAACCTAATCGTTGATTATCATATAGGTGCACAATTTTTATTCATATTGTTTGTGAAAATTAGCACCAACAGGAAGAAGTCGAATGAAAGTATCAATAACGATATGTGTCTATCAGATAATGAAGAACAACGAGCTAATAGGAGGATGAAAATGAACCATGACCGACCTTCAAAAACTTCAAATTCTAAAGGTAATGATGTTATTAAATGTAGAATTGCTTTGTTAGTAACAGTTTTGCTAGAAAAATGTATAACAAATTTGATTGAACCTGTTGTGTGCATTAATTAATGGCTAAATGTGCATAAGCTTCTTATAATGTTGGTCGGAATGTGATATGTTTGTGTAATTGTTATTTGTTTTAGGTTACATTGTTTTGTGCCTCAAAAACGAGCTAAGCGTGCATTAGTTTTCACAGGAAGTTAGTCAAAGTGATAAGTGCAGGAAATTATCGTGTTTTCGGCTAAGAATTACACATTTTTGGGGCTAAACCTGCATTAGTTTTCACAAGAAGTTAGGCAAAGTGATAAGTGCAAGAAATCAACGTGTTCTCGGCTAAAACTTGCATGTTTTCGTGCATTAAAAACGAGCTAAAAGCGCATTAGTTTTTATAGGAAGTTAGTCAAAGTGAGAAGTGTAGGAAATCAACATGTTCTCGGCTACAACTTACACGTATATGTGCATTAAATACAAGCTAAACAATCATTAGTTTTAATAGGAAGTTAGGCAAAGTAATAAGTGCAGAAAATAAGTATGTTCTCGTTTAAGACTTGTTTTGTGCAATAAAAATGGGCTAAAGGAGAATTAGTTTTAATAGGAAGCTAGGTAAACTGATTGGCGCCAAAAGTAAACTTGTTTTCGGCTCAAACTTACATGTTTTGTGCATTAAACACAGGCTAAACAAGCATTAGTTTTCATGTGAAATTAAGCAACTGATAAGTGCAGGAAATCAACATGTTTTCGGCTAAAATTTACATGTTTTGTGCATTAAACACGGGCTAAACGAACATTATTTTTCATAGGAAGTTAGGCAAAGTGATAAGTGCAGGAAATCAACATGTTTTCGGCTCAAACTTACATGATTTTGTGCATTAAATACGAGCTAAACGAGCATTAGTTTTAATAAGAAGTTAGGCAAATTGATAAGTGCGGGAAATCAGAATGTTTTCAGCTAAAATTTACATGTTTTTGTGCATTAAACATGGGCTAAATGAGCTTAGTTTTCACGGGAAGTTAGGAAAAGTGATAAGTGCAGGAAATCAGCATGTTTCCGGCTCAAACTTACATGTTTTGTGCATTAAATACGAGCTAAACGAGTATTGGTTGTGATAGGGAGTTAGGCAAAGTGATAGGCGCTAGAAATCAACATGTTTTCCGCTAAAATGTACATGTTTTTGTGCATTACAAACAAGATGAATAATAATAATAAGTGAACTATACAGGTTTTTACGATTGAGAAGCAAATATGTGCATATTGGAGTTATCAACATGTGGTCACAAATTTGCAACTATGAAGAGAGATTGAGAAGCCCAAATTTCATGCGCAGGCTTTTCTGTCATGTAGGATTGATGGTAAGTTCAATATTAAATTATTCATATCAAGTCTTTTTTAATTATATACCACTTGTAGAAAAAGGTTTAGGTAATTAGAAAGTCATGGGTTGAAATAAAATTGTTTTGTGCATAAAAAATGGGGTAAATGTACATCAGTTTTCCGAGAAGGCGCATTGCTGATTAATTAGTACGGAGTAGTTATTAATGAGGTTAATCATTTTCATTGACATAAGAAAGGCGCAACTTCCTTAGAATTATAATTAGAAGCCATTTAGTTAAGGTCTTGACTGCCGTGTAGTGTAGTACTGAAATAATCACAATACATGAGTATGTTTACAGAAGCCGATAGCCGAACCCATTAGTTTCTACAAACCCTTTTGCAGATTAAGGTGTTAGAAATCCCAAGAATTAGAGATATACTTTCTCTACTATAATGTATATAAAGGTTGTGTCAAGGATCAAAATTAGATAAAGTCAACCGGATGAAGATGTTCAAAAAAACAAGCTTGATGAAAATATTATGGATCAAAACATGACACTACTTCCTCGACTTTCTAACCGGCTAATACTCGTTTCTTATTCATTAGGTGACTTGTAGTTTACAGTCTGTATTCTTTAGGTAAAAATCCCAAATCATGTTTTACGATGTTGCACAACTGGGTTACATATTTATGTATGTCATTCCTTTGGATCTATAAAAAGAAGCAAAAAAATAATTGCTCAGTAGCGCTTTTTATTATTCGAAGAATCGAAATGATTGTTATGACCAACATCACATAGAGCGCTGATGTCCTCATTGCAATTTGCATAAATGCATAAAATCAGCTTGATATCGTTTTAGAAGCTGATTTGATGCATTTAATACCTTTGTCTAAATGCGCATTAGTTTTTGCAAAAGTTTAGGCAAAGGTATTAGATGCATAAAATTAGCTTGATATCGGTTTACAAGCTGATTTTATGCATTAATAAGTAGATAAATGTGCATTAGTTCTTGTAGGAGTTTAGGCAAAAGATTTTACTGAAGTGATCTAAATTTAGGTACTTTTGAGCAAGCCCTACCGGGCTGAGACCGAAGTCTCTCTCCAAGTCTACCCCTGAAAGTTCCAGGGACTCGACTTTATATGATCGTGAAGTTCCAGAAAGCTTGCAGGTATGAATCTTACTAACTTTCGAATCAGCTTTTTCATATTGTTGATCCTCTTCTACACATTGTGTTCCTTCCGTAAGATAGATGTTACATTATTTCAAGTTACTTGGAGCCACATAGGGTATATTGAATACACTAGAGTTTGTTAAACGATGGGAAACATTGAGAGTTGTTATGTATGCTGCTGGTTTCTAAGCATTTGAAAGAGTGATAATCAGTACAAATAAAAACAATGCTATAAAAGTCTGTCATCAGATGGTCAATGTCACTAGGAATAGTTCCCCCCTGTAAGGATCATGCGCATTAGTATTTATTCTTGCATGCGAAGTAAAAGCCATATTTACAGTTTATTGGAAATCTTCTACGTTCAGTACCTTCAAGTTTTTTAAATCTTATTTTTCTGTAAAGCCGTACTTTAAAAAAGACTTGTCTTTAATTCTTTTAAATATGATTGGTATGCAGTGTAAGCACTAGTCAAATTTATATATATATAGTATTAATCGGCGGATTCAGACAGCCTGCGCCGTTTTGTTTCCCTTCTGTGAAATATGTCAATACTCATGCCAGCCACTCCACTGTCTCTCGTCCCACACTGATTTCTTCAGCCTAGTATATTGATTCGTGGACCACATCTTGTCAGTCTTAGAAATAATCAAGTTTCTTTATCACACAACATTTCAAATGGGCCATCAAAGGCTACCAAACCCTTGTCCTCATAACCCAATTCTTATATTGAGATTGACCCATGGACCATTTTAGAGGATGGAGCGGGATCATGCCCGTCTTCCATAAACACAGCCGCAATAGCAGGATGTGATCATGCAAATATGAAGGCATTAAGCTGGCTCAAGGTGCGGGTAAAGTAAGAGGAAGGTATCTGACTTATATTAGGTGTCTAGCTTGATGACGACAGTTGATTATAATTTTTCGAAAAATTACAATCAAAGTAAAATCCTCCAGGTAATTGTTAACTTGATAAAATAGCCATTTTTGGGATCAGGGGTGAACCTCGGCAACATCATTTTTGGGGTGATCATATTCTTTGAGGGCATGGTAGTCGAGGATCTGTAGGAACATCAAGTCAAGACGCGCGCACATACATTGCCATTGGTTGCCTGATTTGGTATCAGACCTTGCTCGTTGCGACTAACCCAGTGAATCATAGAGTTCAGTCCTGAAACCGTATGGGTTCAGAGATGTTCGAAGATTTGTTGTATATATAGGGGACATCATTTGGTTTCCACCAACATGAAAAATAGAGAATAATCTGCAATTTAAGATCGAGAAATAATCCAGATGAAAGTTTGGTTAATTGTAATGACCAGGAAGATCGGTACTCTATAACACATGAAGATCAAGGTCCTTCTTGAAAAAGTTTAAAGAAAGAATCTGAGGCTTGATTAAAGAGGGGTGATAATGGAAGTTCCAAATCTATTTCTCATTCTACCACCATTAGTTCCAAATAAAGTTCTCAAAAGTTACCAGATCATGTATACAAACATATTTTACTATCTTGCAGTTATGATGAATTTTAATGTGTGTTGTCATTCTGGGAATTTTAATGCACATTTCGCTTAATTTTCATGCACAAAACTGCTTTATTTCAAACAATGAAGGTGGATCATAGAAAATAACACTTTTACTAACATCATTAGAAAACTGATGCACATTGGCCAATTTTCATGGACAAAACAACTTATTTCAAACAACTCAGGCCGACCAAAGAAACGTAACACTTTTACCAAGATCGTAAGAAAACTGATGCACATTTTGCCAATTTTCATGCACAAAATAGCATTAGTTTAAACAACTCACAACGATCACAAAAACATAACATTTTTACAAACATCATACGTGAACCGATGCACATTTTTCCAATCTTCTAACACAAGACAACTTTATTTCAAATAACTTAGGCCGATCATAGAAACATAACACTTTTACAAAGATTGTACAAAAACTTATGCACATTTCGCTCAATTTTCATGCACAAAACAACTTTATTTTGAACAACTCACATAAATTACATAAACACGACACTTTTTCCAACATCATACATGGAATGATTCACATTTGGCCAATTTTCATAAAGAAAATAGATTTATTTCAAGTAACTCACCCCGATCACGGAAACAAACCTAATAACCAATGAAAAACATTCCAAATTTTATCGAACCATTCCATCTGTGTTAATAAGCAATGAAATCCTAAATTTTGTTATATGAAAGGTCCACTGCTGTTCTGTAATTGCGGATGGCCTTGTTTGGATATCCTCGTGCAACCACATTTCATCTATGTTAAAATCCACGTTAACAAATGCATCTTGATCATCATCCTCATTTACTAATAATGATGAGAGAGCTTCTAGGGCTAAAACCGAGTTCTGTTTATCACGTTCTAGCTTCAATGGATCTTCACTAACGGCGAAAATGCCAGAATGATCTAAGCCTTTGAAGTCTCTCCTTAAACATCTATGCATCCTTGTAAAGGTTTCCATGTAGTCTATTTTCCAGAAACCTATGCAAAGTAGCATCTTTTAAATTAGAACTTTTAAAATGTTTTAAATTATCAAAAAAAAACTTTATGTACTCTTACCGAAAACGCAGTTAAGTACCTACAATATAAATGGAAATTTCTACCATTTTTTATAATAGGAAGCATAAAAGGAAATTAGTACTATGGGTGAAAAGCACCCCGAAGTGTATTTCTAATGCATATAATTTCGTAGATCATATTCTTCAAGCCTTTTTAAAAAAAAAATCATATGTTTAACAGATCTTATATTGTTACTGGAATAACATAATTTAAGTGAATACTATTTACAATTATAACTGGAAATTTTGATAAAAGTGTTTGAGGTCAACCAACCTCACCTGTTTTGACCCATACAAAAAAGTAACTGTTACCCGATCAACCTGACCCTCCTAGTTTCACACCATTAGGGTATCATGTTATGCTCGTAACTTCACAAAAAATAAGAAACATGATCAAGGACAGTAGCATACTCGTTTAGGATTGCAAAACCTTTTAATCAATAACCCAAAAAGACTGTCAGTCTCAATTAGGTAATGGATAAGCTTGCGCCAGGCATGTATACCAGTGCATCGACGGTGCTGAGCAATAAAATCAAATCGAGCACGCCTATCAACCTAAAAGTATATAAAATAAAGATTAACCATTCATATAATTTTTCAAAAAAAGGAACATGAAGAGAAATGGATAGACGGAAAAATACCTTTGATAGTTGCATATTTCTAGCAAAAGCTAAACTTCCAACAAGAAGAGCAACAAACTTATACGACAATGCATTAAAATATTTCCCGTAAACCGAATTTGAATCAACCGATTATAAACATTCCATCCATGCAATTCCCATTGCTTCAGAAACATTCCATCTCATAACACGTTCCATATCATGCTTACTTCGCCTCTGGGACGAGGTGGCCATAGCCAAAACACTCAAACCTCTTTGTGAACTGATTTTATTATTTCGTTTAAGATCACAAGCAACAGCCAAGGTGGTTGCTCGTGCAGCAGCTTTGTCTTTTAAATTAGCAGCTGATGATTTCTTCGATGCATGTAAGGATTCTTGAAAGCTCGAAAATGTATGAAGTTTGTTTGACTTTCTTTCGAGTAAAGTGGATGAATCAAGTTTTAGATGGATGTTTATTGTAGGTGTTGGAGGGGCGGCTTCACTTTTGGCTGCACCTGCAACAATCATGGCAAATGACATTGCAACAGGCGGAGATGCAAAGGCGGCAGCCCATCCAAGAGTGATCAAAGCAAGAGCACTCTAGTCACACAATTGCAGATGTTTAAAAAAGCTCAAACATTTCATGGTATATCTATATGACATAACCTAACTGGAAATAGCTAGAGTCGGGCAGGAATAACAACAAATAATAGAAGCTTGCAGTCCAGTGGCAGGTTTAGGATTTTTGCCCAGCGCTGATTTAAAAAAAATAAAGATTAGTTCATGACATGTTAAATGGGAAGTAATAATAAGCGCCCAACAAAAATAGCTTCCAGATAGGTCCGGGCGTCCATACAAATGAAGTAGCAATACAAGAGGCAGAAGGAACCTCTATTAGTGTTGCTTCAGGATCTAGGGCGGGGTCATCAACATAAAGAGAATTTGATCCATCCGGGGAGAAAGTTCATAAATTTTGGATAAAAGAGGTCGCCACCTCCTTATAACAGCCACTAGTGGTGGCACAATAGCCTCTAGATACTGTTTCCTTAGCGCGAGTCTTTCCTGGCTTACAACTTGCCATACCGGCTTACAATTACACAAACGTGTCACAATCCTACCAAACATTATATGAAACTTATGCACATTTAGCCCTTAATTAATGCACAAACACGTGTAGCCTCAAGCAAAAAAAACTATAGTTTTGACCATTTGTTGTTGATCAACATCTATAGTTTTAGACGTAACAACTATGAACAAAAAAAACATAATCAGATGACGGTAACACTAATAACACAGATATATAATAACACTAGTTTGTGCATCAGGTTATCCTAATAACACAAATTATACTTATAACTCAAATTTATGATACACCAATACATGTTATTTATGCATAAAAAATACAAAAAAAAAATTAATTTTTTGATCAAATCACACTGATAACGCAAGCTTACGTGTTGAGTATATAATACTACTTTGTGCATCAATTTACACTAACAACACTAATGTTGCTCAAATTTCATCACAAATCCATAATTTTAGCAAATTACTCAGAAAACACTAATCTTGCTGAAATCTCACCACAAATCCATAAAATGCAGCAGATTACCCTAAAAATACTAATTTACATATCAAATTAAAAAATAGCACAAATTTGTTATCACATACACCGAATTAGAACAACAAAGCTTTATCTGATGTCCAACAGAAATCAATTTTAACGAAAAAATATACATACCTTGATTATCACTATTATTAATCGGTAACATTCTTGACCAAATCAAAATTGAGCTTAAAATCCACGATTGTGATTATTTAACCCGATTGGTGTTACAAACCCTAATTTGATTGAATATTAGGGAACGGATTGAAGATTTTGTGAAGAATCCCTCTTTTTATGCAAAATCCATTGATTTTTGTGTTCTTATGTGTGTGTGAAAGAAGTAGGTTTTTAACTTGTTGAAATTTTTTCTCTGTATGTGTTTTTATGTTTGTGTTTATGTGCGAATGAAATGGGTTTGTTTGTTATACAAATTAGTTAGAAGAGCATTGGAAAATTACTTTTATACCCTTAATAGTTAGTTAAGATACTAAGTTAATCTATACCATTGATTTTAAATCAATGGTCTATAATCCTTCTTATTCTTTTTATGAAAAAAAGTCTTTTTATTTGATCTCACCTCTATATATATATATATATATATATATATATATAGAGAGAACTAATATAATACCTATATATATATATCATATAAATTTACAAATAATATATAGTTTGATCTCACTCTACACTAATATATATATATACGATATATTATATACAATAAGTATATACATAGATATATATATATATATATATATATATATATATATATATATATATATATATTATATAATAATTAATAGTAGGGAGCCCAGTGAGAAGAACTTATAATAAGTAGTATGTTGAGAAGTGACTATAACCACACATTTGAGAAGCAACGACTGCATAAGATGCATATTTTTATTCATATAGATGCACCATTTTAAGTTTCGAACGTTAATTTGATGCGTAGATGGTCAAATTGAATTTTTTTTTCATGATATATTGGCACATGCCAGAGAACAAAAAAAAGAGAAAAAAAAGAAAGCATCAAATAAACGTATAAAGCACTAATAAAAAGCATAGAAAACATATTACGAATCTGCGTTTTAATGCATTTAAGTTATAGATATGCATCCTAATTTAAAGTCGTTCATCTCGAAATATGCGATTAATTACTTCTTATCCTTCTTATTTTAAGAAAACTTCTTTACAAACGTTTTATACACCAACATATATATATATATTTATATATAGGTTGCAATGTACGCGACAAGTTGCGTGGACTAGGGGTGTAATCGAGCCGAGCTAAGCCCAAGCTCAACAAGGCTCGAGCTCGGCTCGAAAAGTAAAAGGTAGGCTCGAGCTCGGCTTGATAGCTCGTCAAGCTTTAACCATCCAGGCTTGAGCTCGACTCGAGTAGGATTCGAGCAAAGCTCGAGCTTTGCTTGAAAAGCTCGAATATATATAAAATAATATTTAATATCTAAATCCATCAATATGAAGCCAATGACATTGAGTTCATTACTAAACAAAGGTATAAATAAAACTTACAATCTGGGTGAAACTTGTGTGATAAAGTAAAACAAAAAAAACTATAACCATGGCTGAAAAACCAAATTGGATTAATATAAGAGTAACAAAAAAAACTATAACCATGACTGAAAAACCAAACTAGATTAATATAAGAGTAAACGGGAAAAACTATAACCATGGCTGATACCTAATAATGAAGTGATTACTGATGAACTCAAGAGGTAAGAAGTGTGCACCGTTTAGATATGTAGAATACAAAACGTTAGAATGCAAATGGTTTAAGATTTAAGGTTTAAATGATACTTCTATAATATTATAATCAATTTTTATGGGGTAAGTCCTTATAATTATGTTAGTATTCAAATTAGCCCTTACTTACTTATATAAAAATAATATGAAAATATATTTATATTAAGGCTCGAAAAAGCTCGAGCCGAGCTATCAAAAGCTCGAGCTCGGCTCATTATATGTTTCGAGCCTATTTATTGGGCTTGAGCTCGATAAAAGCTCGACTCGATCGAGTCAAGCTCGAGTTGCTTGATAAAAGCTTGGCTTGTTTGCACCCCTAACGTGGACAACGAAAATGTACATACGTAACTCAATTTTTCTTGCAGCACTATTACGTATAACATGCTAATACATATCATATCTTGTTACAAACGAGTGTAATATGTTCGGGAGTTGCATCGGTTTTGAAGATATCATCTTCTATGAATTAATTAGTTTAGAAATACCATATTTTAGAGAAAATTCAAAACAGTAGATTCACATAAAAGTTAGAAAAGTGTAGGGTGGTGTTTGTTTCATTAAGATGTTTTAGGTCTGAATCTGATCACCACATCTTACTGGTAAGAGGTGATTACAAAGTCTGAATCTGAATGAAATATTGTTGTTTGTTTTTTTTAATTGTCTGAATGGTTTTAATTATTCAATTTTAAAATATATATTAAACCATAACAACACATTGAATAAATACTTTATGTAAACATGAAGCAAAACATTTTTATCATAAATATTAAACACAAAATATTACAGTACCATATATGGGTGAGCAAAATGGACCGTGATCGGACCGTACCGAGAAACCGACCCGAACCGGACCGAACCTATTTCGGTCTGATCCTCGGTCCATCCTTTTTCTTATTTTTGGTTCTCGGTCCGGTTCGGTCTTATGAAAAGACCGACGATTATACCTTGTTGAACCGCACCGGACCATTTCGGTCCGGTCTTTTGTCTGATGGTTCGGCCAAAGTCAGTTCGGTCCGATCCGATTGCGGCCAGTCTACAGTAACTCATATTAACCCAAATTTATCATACGATTCATATGTAAAATTGTAGATGCACCACTCAACTCATATTTAAGTCAAAATAGCCCAATAATATAAAAGTCAAACCCAAAAGAAATTCAACCCAAGTAATTTTAATAGTTGGTAAAACATAAATGTTTTATTGTTTATAACCCTAATATATTATAAAAGCCACCACACAATCCAACACCTTTTTATCTTCTCTTTCCTAGAACATCTAGTCATCTTCTTCAACGCGAATTCAAGCTTCTTAAAATCAGCCAAATTCCCATTAACTTCTTCATTCAAACTTACCGCGTCTGAAGTTTTTGAAGGGTTCAGAGGTGGTCAGATTTGCTCATCACGTCTTACTCAGTCAGACAACAAAGATCTTACCGCGTCTGAATGTAAACAGAAAAACAAACAAGCTTTACATCTGACCGCGTCTGACCGGTCAGGCGTCAGAGGTGTTTCAGACGTTTTTGGTAAAAACAAACACACCCTAAATTAAATAAATAGATTGTAGTAGATCTTTCCTTTCGAAATTAAATTAAAAAAATTTCATATAAATTTTGCAATTATGTTTGTGGCAATTGATCTCCGCGCTAACTCCATTAAAAAGATATAACAATACCGATTCATATTGTATTCTTTTATATAAAATTGCATTTTAAACAAAGTTTCATGAAAATATATGAATTCGAAGGCAACTTAAGTGAGTTGAAAAGTACAAACTACATGTGTTATAAATTTTCGGCATACGAGAAAAAGTACATGAAATTTGTTTTTTCTATATACAGTCATATTGAGTAAGTTTATTGTTTACGTATAGCATATAAAACGTGATTAAAAAAGGATTTGGATGGTTGTGTTGTTTGGTTTCTCGTGTTAAACAGTAAGGATTCAATAGCATGATTGAAATCATGAAGTTCAGATAACACTTAAACAAATCATCTTTGTAGTGTGTATGAGAAGGGCTGTAAATGAACCGGACGAACGCGAACGAAGGTATGTTCATGTTTGTTTATTTAATTTTAGCCGAACAAATAAACGAACACGAACGCGTAATCGGACCAAAATTGTTGTTCATGTTCGTTTATTTAGATTTAAACTTGTTCATGTTCGTTTATGTTCATTCATTAATAAGTTAAACGAACACAAATGAACATAAACGGACATAAATGAACGTAAACGATCATATATAAACGTAAACGGACATAAACGAGGGTGTAACTAAAGTTGTTACTTTAAACGAACCATATGATCATCTTATATATATAAACATTATCCCAAAATATGGTAACTGATCTTAAAATATAGTCATATTACTATATTCATCGATACGCATAGTCAATGTTTACATAACGTATTATTTAAAAGAAATTAATAAGTACTTAATACTACGTATATTAGTATATTATTGGCAGGGACATTAAAATACTTGATATATAATTTATTAATTTTTTTAACATTTGGGATGTTAATCGAACGTAAATGAACAAAATAAATGAACGTAATCGGACGGACATAATCGGACGTTCACGAACGTAAATAAACGAACGAAGTGTTTGTCCACGTTCGTTTATTTAACTAAACGGACCAAAAATCTTGTTCGTGTTCGTTCATTTATTAAATAAACTATCATAAACGAGTTTCCCGCCGAACAATTTGCGAACGGTTCGCTGAACGTTCAGTTTGTTTACAGCCCTATATGAGTTACTATGTGCAATGGTTGTGACAAGTGTATGAACTTACTAAATGAAGTTGTGAATGCTTTCTATTTATAAGGAAACATTAGGGTTTAGAGATAAACCCTTTGAGGAGTGATCAATAGATGTGGGAGTCCACACGTTGATCATCCGAGATAAACCCTTTGAGGTTGTGCCCCCCACTGTCAGGTGTCGATGATACATCGTTAATCATTAGTGACAGTTGGGAGAAAACGGTCCCCTACATGAGTACTCATGCGTATGAGATAAGTTACCAGACCAGGTATGGCTTGGGTTTGTAAGTGGCCATTATCATGTGAATATTGATGGCTTTTGTATTAAGCTTGATCCGAACATATTATTAATGGGTTTGTGCCATTAATATTGATACGCTATCATTTATATATTTAGATAATAACATAAAGTTAGTAACTACTATAATAAACAAAGAAATATGAAGTAGAACTTAATAAAAAAATGCACAAGAAGTTAAAGTAAGGATGACCTTGAGGTTAAAAAAGTCAAGCACATGACCACTTGAATTACATTTGGCTATTTGCTACCCATTTAAGTTCGCTTTAAGTTTTAGTTGTATATAATTAAGTAAAAAAATTATTTCATTCTTATGAATAGTAGAAAGAGGTTCATGATTGTATATATTTGATAATGATAATGATAATATCTATTAATTTTCAACTTCTTTAGAAAATCTGCAAAGGAAAAACAAAATTGTGTTTAGTTGGAGAAAAATATCATATTTTTTCAAGAAATTTTTCATATAAAAATAAAAAAACTGAAAACCTGTTTAGTCGCACTTTTTTTAAATATTTTTCAAAAAGAAAAAAATTCTCATTTTTCAATTTTATATAGGAAAACCGAAAACCCCCTCATACCCTTCTCTAACAAAATAAAAGAAAAAGTACAATTCCATCTAAACATGTTTTTAAAATTCTCAACTATTTTTTAGAGAAAAAAAATATTTCCTTCTTTAGAAATTTAAAAATAAAAAAACACAAAAAAATTTCCCCAACTAAACACTACCTTAAATTTCCTATACACAAATTTCCTAAACTGAATATGTTTATTCTTTTCTAAAATTTTGATGATGTTATATTTGGTACTCATCTTTTTACTTATCTTCTTACATCATATGTGTTGAACATCTTTTTACTTATATTCAACTAAAGTATACAACTTGTTTGGTAACGAGATTTATGAACCCGCGCTTCGCGGCGAGGTGTTTGTGTGCTGTGTCGTTTTACGATTATTTGATACTTGTTGTGACACACTGAATAACGACTTGCTATGTATATACGTTAAAAATAGCTAAGACGGGCTTAGTTAATCTTTAACGGACCAAATAAAAATATGTTAAAGCCCATTTCATAAAAAAAACAAAAAAAACCAAAAACGCAAGCCCAGGCCCAAGCGCGACCGCAAGCCCAGGCCCAAGTAAGAACCCAAGCGCCTGATAAATGTATAGTAGTATAATATAATATAATATAATATAATGGTTTGATAAAGAAATTAACTCAGTTGGTTTGTAAAGCTAGGGGTGAGCAGAAAATCCGAAACACCCGAATAAACCAAAAATCGAAACCGAACCGAACCGAAAATAACCAAACCAACTAATAACCGAACCGAATTTGCCAAAATCGAACCGAACCGAACTACGAATTCGGTTCTCGGGTTGGATATGGGTTTCGAAGTCTGAACCGAGAACCGAGCCGAAAACCAAATTTATATAAATATATATCTATCTATAATGTAACAACTGTCAATTTTCGAAACATATTTAAATAATAAATCATATTTATTATTACATGTTTGTCGTTTATAAAATTTATTTTTAACTTATTCGACTTGAAAACGAAAAAGATCTATGTTATTTATAAGCTGACGTATTAAAAACGAACCACTAAATCACGTTTTTACAACTCGGACTCTAAAGCAATTTGATGTAAAACGATATTTCGAACAACTTTTTAGTTTTGACCGAGATCCGAAAACGGTCAGAAGGTGACTGAAATGTCCTCGCAAAAATTTTGAGAACAACATACAACGCGGACCGACACAAAAATAATTAAATTTATTTTTAATTATCAATATTTATTTAATAAAAATATTAAATAAAATCATGTAACATTTTTATTTAAAAGCGTTTGTTGATAACGCGAAAATTAGAGTTGAAACCCATTTTTATTTCAGACAAGACGTAACCGGTTCACAAAGTAAATAACATATATTTTATTAAATGTTATAAAATATTTATGAAATATTATCAAGTGAATACTCATTTTTATCAGAAAAATAATTTGGAAAACAATGGCGCAAGTTTCGTGCGTTGAATCATCCGTTAAGTCGCTCAAATGAATCCCGAACCGCTTCTATCAAAAAGTACATTAAAAAGTTACACTTTTTACCCTCAACTATTAAAACTTATCACTTTTCTTTTAAACTTTTAATATATATATAAAATTTATATATAACAATTCATTTATATAAAAATTAAACACACACACTTATCACTCTCTCCCTCCTCCATCTTCTCCAAATTTCCGGCCACCCTTCCCGCCGGCCGCCGCCGCCGGCCACCACGCCGCCGCCGCCGGAAAAGTTTTCCGGCGAGCGTTCCGGCCGAAACCAAATGCTATCCTCATCACCCGATCTACCCGATCCCCATACCCACTCGCGCCACGCGCCTCCAATCCACAGCGCCGCCACTATAACCCCCATCACCACTCCATCATCATCACATCCTCATCATCGTCATCATAGCACCATCATCACCATCATATCATCACCATCACCACACCGAAACCACCACCACTCACCCACCGCCGCTGCCATCATCAACCCGTCACCACCACCCTCACCCACGCACCACCGCGACCATCTCACCACCGCTGCCCCGCCTCTTCCTCCACGCCACCACCGCTGTTTAGCCCTGAAAAGGGTGAGTTGGGTTCGACAGTAACACCGCAGCGGGTGCGTTTGGCTGTGGTAACACCCACATCGGGTGCGTTGGTTTTTCCAGCCGCCATTAGGGGTGCGTTGGGTTTGTCTTGGCACAATAAGGATGCATTGTTGTTGGTATATCCGATTAATAAATATTGCAAGGTTTAGTAAATTAAAATCAGAGATAATGAAGGTTTAAATTTGGTTAATAATGTATTGGTTAATATTTTTTTTCCTTGTGATTTATGGTCATTAAGGGTGAGTTTGGTAATGGGTTTCAATCTGCCTATAGGGGTGTTTGTTTCGCTGGTCAACGACCCGTAAGGGTGCGTTTGGGACAGCAACTTTCAGGTGTGTTTGGTTAAGTGGTTAACAGCTTTCGGGTGTGTTTGGTTTATTTTGTTTTTGTTTCTTATATTTGTCTGGTTTAAATAAAAATGACTAAACCCCGAATAATTGCAACTGATTTATTAAAAACGGAAAAACGTGGAGTTTTGTAAAAATGGGAAACGTCGTGTAAACGACTAGATCATGCCGAAATTTATAAAAATTTATATACTTAATATTTTCCATTAAAATTTCTATTATTTTGGAAAACCGATAAAAGAACGAAATATAGTCTCAAGGTTATTAAATTGTAATGATACGATAAACCATTGAAGAAACGAAAACTATACTTTTGCAAACAAGGCAACTAGTTTAACACGTAATGAAATACTAAATTATAAAATAGTATTTTATAATTCTCGATTAGTAAATAAAATAATAACTTTTGCACAAACTTTAAAAACATCATTTATCTAATCCGCAAATTTAAAACGTGTGTTTACTTTTATGCAAGAACGTTTTATTTATTTAGTAAAGTGAATTTCGAAAACGTGTCGAATTATATTGTTACGATTATTTTTCGTACGTTTATTAAATAATACGTGTAAAGTATTATATGTTGCGACTTATTGTTTTGTTTGTTTGTCTTTATTATATAATTCACCACATGAATTATATAATTGTTTCTTTTTCATAAGAATATATTACATACTTTGAGTATTCTTTTTGGTGTATTTTATTTAACCACCCACCAAACTCACCCAACTTGAAACCTCAATCCTTTATCGTGTCGCGTTGACGTAACTAATTATCGGGGAACC
>BQNB010014970.1:24538-74098 GCA_026074375.1 Tanacetum coccineum
AAGCAAACGCGTAAAACCCTAAAAATAAATTGTGGATTACATAATGTCGTACAATGACCTAAAACACGAGGTGTTATACATTAGCCTGCACATGTTTGTATACTGCCTTACATCAAATTTCATGGACTTGGAATTTTTCCCGATAGGACTTGGATCTTAGAGGAGACATGTATTTTTTAGCATTCATTGAATTGTGAGGATAGTAGTAGTAGGTGCAAACGTGGAGTACGAATGTCATATATCAATCAACTTAGATTAAGAAGAACATTCTTGGTCGGTCCAAGGATACCAAAAGAACTAGGATCGTAAATTTAGCAATAAGTAAGAATATCTTATGATATGCTTGTGTACATTAATATTACTTGATTATGTATAAATTATCTGTGATGTATCTTATTATGTGCATCTAGTGCAAACGCTTCCGTTGCAGAAATATAACGCTATGTCTTTAACTTCTCTCTTGTTAGATAATAGTGTGATGACATCACACACAAGAAGAATGTTGTTCTCGAGAATTTGTATTGAAATAGATACATATACGGATGATGATAATGAAGATGTAGAGCTTGAAAAGAAGTTATATGAGTATGATGATCAAATTGAAAATGATGTCATAGAGTGTGATTCTAAAATTGACGATTTTGAAGGAAAAAAGGTAACAATGAAATACTTTTTCTATTATTTATTTCATATCTTGCTTATTTATTGTTGAATATAATTTTATTAATTGCACAAGTATATTAACAACTCAAGTAAACAAGTATTTTCACATGTGAAAAATATTTTAGAACATTATTTCATGGTTGGCGGCTTATTATTGTTTCAGTTTTATACACCGATTGTTGGAAAAAAGAAGTTGAATAATGCAAACCATTTGTCCTCTGTTGTTTTCTATGGTTCCCCAAAAGGCGTGCGTCCAAAAAGACAATCCCGGTTACTGCGATTGTTAGATGAGATACGCATTGAGCTTGAAGATCAACATAAATCAATGTGCGTGCAATATTTGCATAATTTATGTACCTATTTAATACCCACTATATGTATTATCGGTTAATATTTTGTGTTAAAAAAATTAAAGAGGATATTTGGGCTACATTTCCAAGGCAAGAGGAGGCAATGAATTATGCAAAAGACTTTTTAGGTACTCATATTTTTAGTTATCAGGATCATGTGAGTGGACAAAGAAGGTTTCTTGTTTCAACCTATAAAGAGTTTTGGAGGAGGTACGTATTTTGAAAATCAATATGTATTGGTTATGGGATGCGCATATATGATTTTGATTTGTTTAATTTTAATATGTTTGTTAATTGTTTATTGATAGGTACAAAAACATGAATTGTAAATTTCGTCACCATTATGAAGTTATTCAAGAGGTAATGTTTGCTTCTAGTTTTTGCCACAAAATATGTTTTTAATTTTCTCAAGAATGAAATGTGTTGTACTTATAAGGAATGCCATGCAACCTTTACTTTGATTTAGAATTCGCTGTTAATGATTTGGGGACCCAAATTTATTTTTTTTATGTTAATGAAGTGCAAAGTCTGCATTCATCGCCGAAAGACAAAGTTTAGACGGACTGTTTCTTCTTAATAATTCTCCAGGGGTGTACCAAAAGAAGAAGAAAACTTCTATTTTTAAGGTCGATTTGAAAAAGGCCTTCAGATTTCGATAGATGGGGATTTTTTAGATGGAAGTTCCTTAAAGAGTTCGTTTCAGGTGTAAAATGGCTAACTGGATTCAAAGTTGCCTAACTTCTTCTAAGGTTCTATTTCTTGTCAATGGATGTCCTACGAATGAGTTCCACTTCTATAATGGTTGAAACAAGGCATCCTTTAACCCCTTACCTCTTTAGCCTCGTGATGGAGAGCCTCATTTATCTTATTAAAGGATCGTAAACGCGGGATTTTAAAGGTATTGTGTTAGATCATCTTTTTATGTCTTTTCGCATAGGTACTATGCCGGATGATGCTATTTTCTTAGGGGAGTGGAGTAACGGTAATATCTCCACTTGATCCCTGTTTTGAAATGTTTTATGCATGCTCGGAGCCATAAGATTAACTTGAACAAAAGTAAGATAAATGGGATTAATTGGATAGTGCTCGTTCATCCAAGCGTCTACCAGTTAGGATGTCCTTCGTTCTTAAGTGTCCTTTCTACTACTTGGGCCTAGGTGGAGGTTCTATGACACGTGTTAAAGCATGGCAAGAGATAGTGAAAAAGTAAACTCTCGCTTTACAAATGGAAACCAAAAACTTATCTATTGGTGGTCGTTTAACTTTGTTAAAATCGGTTTTAGGATCATGCCAGACTTTCACATGTCTATTTTTCAAAGTTCCTTCAAAGGTGCTCATATCTTTGGAGACGTCTTAGAAGTCCATTTCTTTAATGGCCATGAGCGGGTAGTAAAAAGGCTTCTTGCGTTAAATGGAACAATGTTTTGACAGACAAAAAACAAGGCGGGCTAGGCGTGTCTAGCTTATTTGCGTTAAATAGAGGCTTGATGATTAAGTGGGTTTGGAAGTTTCTCTCGCAAAAAGACTCTCTTTGGACTAAAGTTATTGTGGCTATTCACGGTGTGGGTGGTAAAATTCATTCGGAATGGACTTCTACTGGCAAATCATGTTGGCTTTCGGAAATTAAGTTCAATTATATGTTAGGATTAGAGGTGACGTGTTTAAGTGGCTGACCAAGTATTGGAGCGTTGGTATCCAAATATTGGAGCTGCACTTTGAAATTAAGTAATTAAGTTGAAATCATAGTGGACAAACGGTGAGAAAATAGATGAAATTAAGTAATTAGTTGGGTAGAACCCTGCCCACAGAGAGTGCATCCATTAGCCTGCACATGTTTGTATACTGCCTTACATCAAATTTCATGGACTTGGAATTTTTCCCGGTAGGACTTGGATCTTGGAGGAGACATGTATTTTTTAGCATTCATTGAATTGTGAGGATAGTAGTAGTAGGTGCAGACGTGGAGTACGAATGTCAGATATCAATCAACTTAGATTAAGAAGAACATTCTTGGTCGGTCCAAGGATACCAAAAGAACTAGGATCACAAATTTAGCAATGAGTAAGAATATCTTATGATATGCTTGTGTACATTAATATTACTTGATTATGTATAAATTATCTGTGATGTATCTTATTATGTGCATCTAGTGCAAACGCTTCCGTTGCAGAAATATAACGCTATGTCTTTAACTTCTCTCTTGTTAGATAATAGTGTGATGACATCACACACAAGAAGAATGTTGTTCTCGAGAATTTGTATTGAAATAGATACAGATACGGATGATGATAATGAAGATGTAGAGCTTGAAAAGAAGTTATATGAGTATGATGATGAAATTGAAAATGATGTCATAGAGTGTGATTCTAAAATTGACGATTTCGAAGGAAAAGAGGTAACAATGAAATACTTTTTCTATTATTTATTTCATATCTTGTTTATTTATTGTTGCATATAATTTTATTAATTGCACAAGTATATTAACAACTCAAGTAAACAAGTATTTTCACATGTGAAAAATATTTTAGAACATTTTTTCATGGTCGGCGGCTTATTATTGTTTCAGTTTTATACACCGATTGTTGGAAAAAAGAAGTTGACTAATGCAAACCATTTGTCCTCTGTTGTTTTCTATGGTTCCCCAAAAGGCGTGCGTCCAAAAAGACAATCCCGGTTACTGCTATTGTTAAATGAGATACGCGTTGAGCTTGAAGATCAACATAAATCAATGTGCGTGCAATATTTGCATAATTTTTATACCTATTAATACCCACTATATGTATTATCAGTTAATATTCTGTGTTAAAAAAAATTAGAGAGGATATTTGGGCTACATTTCCAAGGCAAGAGGAGGCAATGAATTATGCAAAAGACTTTTTTGGTACTCGTATTTTTAGTTATCAGGATCATGTAAGTGGATAAAGAAGGTTTCTTGTTTCAACCTATAAAGAGTTTTGAAGGAGGTGCATATTTTGAAAATCAATATGTATTGGTTATGAGGTGCATATATGATTTTGATTTGTTTAATTTTAATATGTTTGTTAATTGTTTATTGATTGGTACAAAAACATGAATTGTAAATTTCGTCACCATTATGAAGTTATTCAAGAGGTAATGTTTGCTTTTAGTTTTTGCCACAAAATATGTTTTTAATTTTCTCAAGAATGAAATGTGTTGTACTTATAGGGAATGCCATGCCACCTTTACTTTGATTTAGAATTCAATATAAAAGAAAATACAGAAAAGAATGGCGATGAAATGGTCGATCTTCTCATAACAATAATATTTGAATGCTTGCTTGAAAAGTACTCTATTCAAGGAGATACTAATTGGATTGTTGAACTTGACTCATCTACGAAAGGTAGAGTTTTTTGATAAACATAATGCTTTTATGATGTAAAATAGCAAACCATTGATTTTCTTAACTTCAAAAATCTTCTTTGATTTGTGTGTAGATAAATTTTCTCGTCATTTGATCATCCATTTACTAGAGATGTCTTTCAAGGATAACAGAAATGTTGGTGTGTTTGTAAATCAGGTATTTGCTGAAGCCTTATGTGCATATTAGCTTTTACAGTTACTACTGTTATAGTATACTAACATGCGTAGCATAAATGTCACATACATTTATGAGTTTCTACTTTTTACAAGTATGAATAAACTTTATACTTTAAAATATTAATTTATATTCACATACTTTTTGCATTTAAAAAAATATTTTCAAGTATTAATAAACTTTATATGTGAGCATATTAGTTTCGGCTCCTCGGCGATACATTTTGTCAAGATTTCTTTCTGATGATCCTTGGTTCCTTATTGATGCTCAAACTTATAGAGCAGACCCAGAAGTCCTCGATGTCAGCAGTCAAAGTCACCGCATGGTTAAGCCACCTTCAAACTTTCTCTATTTTACGGTCATGCAAAAAAAGTTTGGCAATAGCAGCAATTACGTATGAATCATGTGGACACATCTTTAAGGCATCACCACTCTTACTCTGTATTTGTGGTGGTGGAGCAATCTCAATGTTAGTAGCCCATAAAATCCTGCTGTTTGAGCATTCCTGTCAGGCTTTTGCAATTAAGATCTCAGCTTCTTTTTTGGATCCGACTCTAGCCTCCGTTCGAATGGCCATGAGCGGGTAGTAAAAAGGCTTCTTGGGTTAAATGGAACAATGTTTTGACAGACAAAAAATGAGGCGGGCTAGGCGTGTCTAGCTTATTTGCGTTAAATAGAGGCTTGATGATTAAGTGGGTTTGGAAGTTTCTCTCGCAAAAAGACTCTCTTTGGACTAAAGTTATTGTGGCTATTCACGGTGTGGGTGGTAAAATTCATTCGGAATGGACTTCTACTGGCAAATCATGTTGGCTTTCGATTTTGAGTGAAGTTCGATCTCTCAAAGAAACAGGTATGTACTTTTTGATTATCTTGACACATAAGAGGGAAACCGGGATCCCACCAATCAAGGTTGGATCATTGGCATGACTAGGGGCATTTATAAAGACATTTATCCCCAGATTATACGCGCTGAATCCGCAAAGGAATGTTACTGTTAGTTCCAATTAGCGACAACAAGTTTGGTCTGCTCCTTCCGTCGAATTCCTAGAGGGGGTATCGAGCAAAATCAATTCGACAGCTTGGTAGAATTGGTTCGTTCTGTCACTATCGTACCTTCGGCTGACAGATGGAATTGGAATCTGGAGAGTACGGGTATATTTTCGGTGGCCTCTGCTCGTAGACGTATCGATGAGATATGCCTTCCGAATATTGGAGAAGAAACTAGATGGGTAAAGTGTGTCCCGATAAAAATCAACGTTCTTGCCTGGAAAATCAAGACCGATGCTTTACCTACCCGGTTCAACATTTCTCGTAGAGGTATTGACATTCAGGATATGTCGTGTCCCATTTGTGATAATGCATTCATCGACGGACCATTGTTCTTTATGTGTGGATTGGTTCGGGACATTGCTAGTAATAAGGTTTTGAGCGGTGGACAAATTTGGAGATCACGCAAACATGAAAATCAATATGCAGAATGGCAGTCTGTGGCTTGTTCCTCGTATGGATTCCAAACTCAAACAGATGTTCGATAGGAGTTTAGTACCCATTTGGTGGTATGATTGGATCTATCGAAACACGCTCCTATGAACGAAGAAAACCTTCGAATTCGATGCTTATTGATAATGTCATTGCTAGTTCTTTTTATTGGTGTAAGTATAGATCTAAAGCCTCGTTCGGATGGAACGAATGGCTCAAAAACCCCTATATTATTGTTTTGTAATCTAGCTCCTTGCTAGTTTTTGTTTCTAATAAAATCGCCGTTCCAAAAAAAAGGACTAATAGACTGATTTTTAAGATTATGGGGCCGAATATATAAACCGGTTTAGCTACAATAGTTGAAATAATGAATTCAAAGTTATTTTCTAAATTGGCAAATATTATTTGGCCTTTTTAAGATTTAAAAATACTGGGCTCCTTTAGGCAAATTTTAATATAAATAAAAAATGGGGAAAGTTAATAAAAAAATTAATAATTTTTTTTTGAAGAAACCGAAAAACCGAGAAACTGAACCCGGATAACCGATTGAAACCGAGAAACCGAACCGAGAAAAACCGACCGGTTTCGGTTATGGTCACACATAAAAATCGAACTGCTTTCGGTATCGATTTATTGGCAAAACCGACCCAAACCGAACTCGTGCCACCCCTATTTTGGAGGAGGTACAATTTTTGAAAATCAATAGTATTGGTTAATGGGATGTGCATATTATTTGATTTGTTTAACTTTTAAAATGTTTGTGTAATTGTCTTATTATAGGTACAAAAACACAATTGAAATTTTCGTCACCATTATGAAGTTATTCAAGAGGTAATGTTTGCTTCTAGTTTTTGCCACAAAATATGTTTTTAATTTTCTCAAGAATGAAATGTGTTGTACTTATAAGGAATGCCATGCAACCTTTACTTTGATTTAGAATTCAATATAAAAGAAAATGCAGAAAAGAATGGCGATGAAATGGTCGATCTTCTCATAACAATAATATTTGAATGCTTACTTGAAAAGTACTCTATTCAAGGAGATACTAATTGGATTGTTGAACTTGACTCATCTACGAAAGGTAGAGTTTTTTGATAAACATAATGCTTTTATGATGTAAAATAGCAAACCATTGATTTTCTGAACTTCAAAAATCTTCTTTGATTTGTGTGTAGATAAATTTTCTCATCATTTGATCATCTGTTTACCAGAGATGGCTTTCAAGGATAACAGAAATGTTGGTGTGTTTGTAAATCAGGTATTTGCTGAAGCCTTATGTGCATATTAGCTTTTACAGTCACTACTGTTATAATATACTAACATGCGTAGCATAAATGTCACATACATTTATGAGTTTCTACTTTTTACAAGTATGAATAAACTTTATACTTGAAAATATTAATTTATATTCAAATACTTTTTGCATTTAAAAAAAACTATTTTCAAGTATTAATAAACTTTATATGTGAGCATATTAGTTTCGGCTCCTCGGCGATACATTTTGTCAAGATTTCTTTCTGCTGATCCTCGGTTCCATATTGATGCTCAAACTTATAGAGCAGACCCCAAAAGTCCCCGATGTCAGTAGTTAAAGTCACCGCATGGTTAAGCCACCTTCGAACTTTATCAATTTTACGGTCATGCAAAAAAAGTTTGGCAATAGCAACAATTACGTGTGAATCATGTGGACACGTCTTTAAGGCATCACCACTCTTACTCTGTATTTGTGGTCGTGGAGCAATCTCAATGTTAGCAGCCCATAAAATCCCGCTGTTTGAGCATTCATGTCAGGCTTTTACAATTAAGATCTCAGCTTCTATTTTGGATCCGACTCTAGCCTCCGTTCGAATTAAAGCCAGCCACTATTCAGGGTTTTGTGGGTTCAGCAATCGCAGTCAAATCATGCGTCTAAAAATAAGGCGTCTCAGTCCCCCCAACCACCCTACTCTTGGGATCTAACGCAGTCAGATTCTCCTTCTACTGCCTCGCTTTCTCCAGCATTGTATCCGAAAGAGGCGTATAGCTGTCAAACCGCTTTTTCTTATTCCTCACCAAATAATCCCTGATTTCCGGAATACAATCCCATTCGGCTGCATATTGCTCTGCTCTGTAATCTTCGGATTACTCGCGCGGTACTTCTCAATCTCCTCTTTTAAGGCGTGCCTCGTGCCTATCGTTCCTTCAACTATCCATCCGTTTATCAATCTCGTTTGAAACCGTATCAGCCTCCTTATCCTCATCATATTACAATCAATCATAGACTTATTCATGAGAAGTACTTTTCATTTTCACATGTGAAAAAACTTTTCTGAAACTCTAAATACAAGTACATTTAAATTTCTGTTTGTCAAGAAATTTAAAAACACTACATACATGATAATATACTTTTTCATATTACTAGATTTGTTCGCTGATTCATTGTGCAAGAGGAAGAGATGAAAATTTTAAACAATTATTTATTTCCAAAGATTCAAGCTCTGCTGATGTCCCTGGTTATTTGTTTATTGACACTGTCGTATATTCTAGAAACCGATGTATTCGTCTTCACCTATCTTCTAAAGCAGGGAAAAATTCAGTGCTTCTTCCCACCGGAAGGTTTAAATGCAAGGAAATGGTATGAATTAACTCCTATGCAGTATTGCAACATTTTTTTAATAATTTCCTTATGTCGTTTGTATCTATCTGACAGTATTAGTATTGATAACAATGCTAATTATATACACAGAATTCTAAATTTTATAAATGATTCTAATATCGCAGAGTGAAGAAGATGTGTTCATGGTATCCTTGATTTGCAATGTTGGAGCAGATTGTGAAAAGCTTCTAATATGCAATATGGATATCGATTTTATTAAGTTTTTGAATTATGACACTGAGGTAATTCATTTACATACATAAAATAAGCTTGACTCGTTGTGTGTGAGTATTCTTGTAAAGTTACCTCATTCATTTATGTCAGAGAAACAGTAGACGCATTCAAATTTTTTTGCCAATGGATGGATACGTCAGTCGAAAATCCGCATTTCCAAAGATCGATGAGTTCATAGAATACATTTCTTCGATTGGAGATGTAAAAGGTTTGTTACGTTACACTATTATTACGTTTTATTTCTTGTTCTTTTGCTTTTAAGATTAATTTTTATTAAACTAATGATTTATCTTATTATTTTAGGAAAAATTCGAAGCTGGTATTGGTTCTCAGATTATGATTTGTTGGTATATAACATGTTAAGAAATAGATTTTGTGAAAAAATTGGCAGAGAACACAAAAGCAATCATGGTAAAATTGAAAAGTGAATTTATACTTTTGTGTACGTTTTGTTAGTATTTTAAATTTGGAAATTAGGAACTGCAAGTTAACATGAAACCACATTAATAATTTTTCTTGTAATTTTTGTTCAGTTATGTATGTTGTGGACTTACAAAGGGCTGTTTATTATCAGAAATGTCATGATCCGGACTGCAGAGGTTCATCGTGTTATATGTCAAAAATTAAATGTTAATTCTATTTTAAATTTAATGTTTATAATGTTTATTGTCTCTAATTTATTGATGGTCTTAGGTTATCGATCTCCCTTCCGTCCAGTTCCACCAGATGTGATGTCTGAAACTTTTATAATAGGGGAGCAAAATGGAAGCCATGAGTTAATACATAAAAGCCCAATGGATAGCTATGAGGAAGATGAGTGGTGGTGTGAAGCAATGTTGGTTACAGAAAAAGTTGAAAATAAGCCTATAAAGCTAGACAAACCAAATGAAGTAAGTATTATTTTCTTATTTATTTTTACCTTTTAGTTTATTATGCTTTATATATCATATATGATGTTTAATCATGTTCTAATTCTATATAGCACTTTTAGTGGTGGCAACTTACTATCTTATTTTAAAATTGATAATGTCCTTTTTGTAATTATAGTATAACGAAGTTTGCGATGAAGACGATGACTAGTGGATGATCGCCGAAGCAACTGCCTCAGAAATTGAGCTTACATATTACGGACAAACTTAATTATTTGAAGCTGTATTCACCACCAGAAGATGTCTCGATGAAATTTCAAATCGAACAATGTTGTTTAGAAGACTCAATACACATCTGATGTCAACGTTATTAATATGCAAAAACTTTATCAACAATTTGTCCATCTATGAAGAATATGTTTCCATAGACATGTTTTTTTACTTGCTACTTTCACATGTGAAGAATATCATCTAAATCTAATTTATAAATATATATCAATATATAGAAATTTCACATGTGAAAAATTCAATATACATAAATTATACTTGGTAAATACTTTCAAATGTGAGCAGTATCATGTAATAAATACCAATTTTCAAATTATTTTATACTTAAATTTATTAAAGAATTATCTATTAATTTTTTTAAAACTTTCATTTTATATAATAATTGAAATATTTCTGATTATATAGAATTTTCACATGTGAACAAAATATTTTAGAGCTAGTAAATACATGCAAATGAGAATAGTATCATGTAATATTCTACAATTAAATCTATTGTAGAATTATATCTAGATATTTCAAGAAAAATATTTTATTAAAAGAACTTTGAGTTTACAAATGAATCCTAGCAACTATATTGATGCTATTTAGTAATTAACATTAAGGATAGAAATGGAAAGCATTAAGGATACGACATATATAAGTGTAGAAACGAAAATCATTGAGGATACAACATATATATAATTAAGGACACAACATATATAAAATTAACTATGAAAAAACAATCTACTATATTAAAAAAACAATAAACTATAGTGATAAATATAGAAACGAAAAGCATTAAGGATACGACATATATAAAATTAGCTGAACACTTCTATGTATTTAGTATGAATTCCACAATATATACTTCTTATCAATAAGAATTCTATAAAAATGATATTCATGTATATGTAAAATACTATTGTTCATATACTTCAACTATTTTCGAAAGGAATGTTAGCTTCTTCAATTTTTTGACATTCATCCTTATTTGCAATGGGATCTACTTTAATTTTTTCACAATCGTTCCTATTAGCAATGGCATCATCGATTGCTTTCTTCCTTTCTTCCTCATTTTTCTGTTGAAAGACTTGAACCAACTTCATAAACTCTTCCCTTAGTAAATTGAAATATGAAAATATTATTTTTGCAGCGAATTTGGATCTCAAGGACTTCAGTTGTTCATTTTGTTGTTTAGACTCTTTAGCAAGACCGCATATCCAATCCCCTATGTAACTTTCCATATGAAACATTGTGAACACACCACAATCAGTAGAATTACGTGTAGTCCTCCATTTCATATTCATCCTTGAAATTTTTGCTTTTTCAATTGCTTCAGCTTTTGGGTGTTTCACATGGTACAGATACTGAACGAAAACTTTTTTCTACAAAAACAAATAAAAAAGAAAATGATACTGACTTAATTATAATATAAATTGAATATTGCTACTTAATACTGCTCACATTTGCAAGTATTTATTAACAAAAAATATGTAGATGGAATTTTTCACATGTGAAAATTGTATATACTGAAATATATTTTTTATAAATTAGCTTTAGATGATATTCTTCACATGTGAAAATACCAAGTAGAAAAGCATATTTTGGGAAACACAGTAGTGAAATGCTTTTCACATGTGAAAAAATTTAAGAAAAATACTTACAATTGCTTGCGGAATGCAAAGTATGTAAATCTCAGTGTTATTCAATTAAACTATGATAGCATATTTTTAAATTATAGTAAATATTAATGAAACTGTGTGTTATCTGTTATAGGAATTTCACTGGAAACTTCAAAGAAGAAACGTAAAACAAAAAAGAAGATACAGAAGAAAGCTGTTCAAGGTAGATTTAGAGCATTTATTTATTTTTACATATTTATTGTATTTATATTATTTATTTGCATAAACATTAATAGATATATTTTTCAATTTTATCAAATATATTTCGATATTATATATAATATTGATCTGGTGAAATTAATACGTTATTTAATTTTTTTAAGGTAAAATTACAAAGTTTTTCAACAAAGAGGAATTGCAGAAGACGAAGGTGTTAAAAGTGAACAATACAACAAAATTTAAGAAAATAAGCTCTAAAAGACTTGGATACAAAAGTTTAGGGTGCAAATTTAAAGATATGATGTTCTTGACAAGCATAATAAGAAAAAGAAAATCTTCTGGAAAGGATAGTTTAAATAGTTATAAAGAAAGGCGTCTGAATTCTGAGAATTACCCAAAGACAAGAAAATTAATTGATGAATTCAATTTAGAAGAGGTATTTGGAGAAAATGTTAAAGTCTGCGGGTATAGAAGAAGTGAAGATGTAAATCAGAATATACATAACAGGGAATTACTTGATGTTATTGAAATTGATGTTGAAGTGGATAGGGTGAAAAATGATATATCCAAGAAACAGAAAGATTCTTCAGAAACACAACAAGAATGGATTTCGATAAGAACAAGGGGGTCCCCAAAAGTGCTATATAAGTTGATGAATAATCTTAGTCCAGCTCAAATGAAAGATATTATAGATATCGGGTTTGGTTTTATGATTGAAATGGCTACCGAAGAAATACCGGTAAAGATAGCTCACTTTGTTGTAGATAAATTTGATGCTGATTTGATGAAGTTAAAACTTGAACACGATGTTATATCAATCACTCCCGATCTTGTTTATAAAGTTTTAGGGGTGCCACTAGGAGGTGAAGATATAAATAATATAAATAAGCTTGGAAGGGAAGATGTTACAACGTTAGCATGGTATAACCAATTTAATCGTAGGAATCCAATACCAAAGAAAGTGTATGATAAAATCAAAGAATCCGAAATGGGTGGAATTCTTTTCAAACTAAATTTTCTTGTGTTATTTTCAAACGCAATGGGATTTTCTGGAAAGGGCGGACAATGTATGCCAGGAAAGTCAATAGTTGGATATATAAATGAAGAAACAAGAATTGAAAATATGGATTGGTGCAAATATGTATGTGACTGCTTGAAGATGAGTAAAACTAATTGGATTAGAGACGATGACAATAGTTATTACTCTGGACCTCTAACAGTTCTTACGGTAATTGTTTAGTTTTTTTTAATATATTATGTAAGATTAGAATTTAAAAAAATATTAATTTTTTTAATTATTATTTTTCAGTTAATGTACCTTACCTCAACAAAGTCTGATTCAGTCTCCGTTCCTCGGAAAAAACATGCTATTGACAACTCTTCGATGGATGATGATTTAACTACAAGACAGAGATACTTTAAGTTGCCTCAAGCATTGGTGAGAAAAAAATGTGAACAATAATCCAGAGATGATATTTTGGAAACAGAGGTTTGCTTTTATCTATAATAATAGTCTATTTTAAAGTATTTAAAAAATAATTGAATATGAGTATTTTTCACATGTGAAAAATATTTTCATATATCTACTCAGTACTTTCACATGTGAAACATATTTAGTAATAGATATATATATTCAATATTTTTAATAATGTCAAAAGATTTATGTTAAAAATAACTAATTTATAATTACACATGTAAGAAAATGAGATATTATTTGAGGTTGCACACGTGAAAATTTATTTAATTATTATTAGTTAGTAACTTTTCACATGTGAAAATGATTTGTAATACATAAAAAATTAATTTGTTTAAAGTATAATATATACAAAACAATTGAATCAATATTTTCACAAGTGAAAAAAACTAAAATTGATATTTTGTAGTTTAAATTAACATTTCTTTGTTTTTAAAACAGTTTGACTCTAAAATGGATAAACTGGATCTGAAAGTTACATTGTAAAATCTCATTGTTGAAGATTTGGAGTTTCAGTTTTCAAAAAGTTTGGTGGATCCTCCAGAATAATAGTAGGTTGAAAGATATAAAGGCCAAGTATAATGGAATTATTCAAAATACTGATCTTTCTGATATACTTATGCTATTGAGGATGATAGAATTCATCATGAGAGTCGATATGGAAATGATTTTCGAGAAACGGATTATAGTTTGAATTTTAATGATACGTCGGGTACTTATCATGTTGGAGAGTGCAGCCATGGTGTAGAAGAATTAGACAAGGATTTTATCAACGAAACCGATGAAGAAAATGGAGAAGAGAGTTCGGAAGAAGAAATGATAGAAGTGGTTAGCCAGAAAGTTATCGAAGATTTTCAGAAAGTAAGTGAAGTTGTTTGTATTGTTGAAAAATCAAGGGAAAGTAACATTCAGAATGAAGAGCAAATGTTTGTGAAAGGAACGGATGAAGAAAAAGATGAAGAAATATTAAACCAGGATGTGAGTGAGGTAAATGTTCTTAAAGTTATTGAAGCTGAACTTGACAGTATTTCTGAAAAATTAAAAGAGGATCATATGGTTATCATAAATAAAGATGAAGATGAATTCAATGAGTTTAAGGTTAAGAAGGACACCTTATTTGATTTTAAGACGTTTGACATCCCAAAAATAGATGATAAAGAAAAATCAGCTGTTAGTGTTTTTGAAGATTGTTTAACTAAAGGGTTATTTAGACAGGTTGCTGAACCTGATAACTCTATCATAAGTTTTGGTAATCCGTTTCGAGATTCAAGAAATGACATGCCCAACCACAGATTAGATGAAGCTCCAAGTTTTTCTCTTGGACCTGAATTTGATGATTTTTCGATCGAAGAAATCAACCAAACCAATGTCAATGACGCAAATATTACTATTAATCCAAATATTGAAAGTGGAGTTGGATTTTCTGAAACAGAGGCTGATTGTTCACAAAAAGAAAAACAGAGTTTGGATAGAATTCTAAAAGTTTCTTTTCGACCTGAATCTGAGGTTGATGTTTTAAAAGAAGACATTAAACCAGAAATCAAGGATGCAAGTATTAGAATGCAACCAAAGCGTGAAGCTAGTGTTGCATGGTATCTAAAATCTCCTTTTAAGGTCAGGGGCAGTGCTCTAAATAGTAATACTAATACTTTATCTCAGGCAGAAGTTCTTGCTGCTGATACACTTTTCATAATGGATGAAGAATCAGATCCATTGTAAGCAATTTTTTATATAATTACTTAATTTTAACAATCATATAATTTTCTTTTTTCATTTAAAAAAATATTCACATGTGAAAAAATGTATATTTTTTGCAGTGGAATTGTATATTCTTCTTCTACAAGTAATTTTAAGATAACAAGAATATCTCTTGAATCGCTAGCTCCCGGATTGAAGATAGATCAATCTGTTATTGATGCATGGGTGGATTTATTAAATTTCGATGAGAGAAATAAATCATCAGGCTCACCGTCAAGATATTTCTTTAAACCGATACTGGTAAGTATTTTTCTTATATATTTTAAAGTCTATTATTAATTTGTATTGATTTTTATTCTAAATTTGTTATTCAGACGGATCATTTGAAAATAGAAGACTACATAACAACTGAGTATAGACTTTACAAGTTCGAAGAGTGTATCAATCTCTGTGATTATGAAACAAAAAGGATGTTGAATTCAGATAAGATGTTTCATTTGGTATGATTTTTATTTCATTGTCTTTATATAATTAAATTTAAAATACATGTTTGTATTATACACCATTATTAATACTATATATTTTATTTTGAATCAGGTTTTCTTTCCAGTGTGCACTCTAGATCATTTTTTCTTGATTTGTTTTCACATGAAGACGGGGAAAGTTGTGATTATTGACAACTCTTCGGTGGATGATGATTTAACTACAAGACAGAGATACTTTAAGTTGCCTCAAGCATTGGTGAGAAAAAAATGTGAACAATAATATAAATTAATTTAAAATAATCAAATTTTAATTTATGTTTTGTTTTGGTTTTTTTATGTTGTTGTTGCAGATAAGTGTTTTTGACAAATACATATCCAAGTCCTGAAAGACGTGCTTCTATATTTAGAAATGTGGAACCCGAAAGAATGAGAATGAAATGGAGGACAAATGAAAATGAATTTGACGACGGTGTTTTCCTTATGTCACATATGGATAATTACTTCGGTGAAGATGAAAGTAAGTAGGAATATGGGTTCTGCAAGGAATCAAAGGATCAGACTAAGCAACTTAAATTTCTCAGGTCAGTTAGTTATTTCTGATTAATCCATAAATTAATCATAAATAAATCGCTCTATTTGTTAGTCTAGAAAATTTTATTTTTTGTATTAGTCATTAAACTTTTCACATGTGCAGAAACGTATCTTTAAGAGATACCATATTTATCATTGTTGTTTTACAAAGAAATAACATTATTTAAGAAAATAAATGTGTTCACTTAATGTTCCTAAACTTGTGCCACCATGTCACAAGTTAGAAAAACCATTTTTTTAATTGTTTATAATAAATAAAGATATACTTTATTATATAATGTGTAATGCTTTTTATTTTTATTTTTTTAAGGTCAAAATTTGCAGCCAGGATTCTACTGTCAGAAAATAATTCATTCAAAGATGAATTTCAGAAGGAAGTTGAAAAAGTTAGATCAATAGATAAGAAAACAAGAAGAGAAGTTATTGAAAATGCTATTTTGAGGAGACATGCAAAAGTGGATGAATATTTTGGGAAAATGAAGCCATGAAGATAGTTTTCTACATTCAAACCAATTTCTTGTAGCTATCATTTTATGTTATAAAAAGACTAATGCTCATGATACATTTATACATGTGTATCCAGATTATATTTAACATATATTTTTTGTTTATTTTTTTAAAGCAATGCAGTATCCAGATTATATACATGTGAAATTGAGTTTATATATTATGTACTAAATTATTATGAAGCTGTATTCACCACCACAAAATGTCTAGATGAAATCTCACATAGAAAAATGTTGTTTAGAAGACTCAATACACAACTGATGTCAACGCTATTAATAATCAAAGACTTATCAACAATTTCTTCATCCTTGAATACATTTAACATATCATTTTTGTTCATGTAACAACCAATCTTGGTTGCTTTCTGAAAGCCTTCAGGACTCATATAATTACAGCAACCATATGTATGACTGTTGTTTCATTACAAAGATACCAGCACCAAATGTCACAATTTCTGTGATTGTCAATGCGAGTGTACGAAGACCATATTGTATGTATATTTAATAACAGAATTTTATGAGTATTTTTAAATGGATTTTTTTATTTAACACTTTCTAAAATAAATATTTGAATTGATATAAGTACTTTCCGCATAAAAATATATTATTAGTACTTTTCACATGTGAAAAGACTGGTATAATATGAAATTATAAAAACTAGTTTAGATTCTTTTATTTAACACTTCGTGTTTCACATGTGCAAATATGTTTGAATATAAAAAAATTAATGACCAAGTACATTGTTAAAATACATAAAAATAATTCATACTTGTTGGTTCTGAAATTTGCATCAGAAGATATTGTGTTATCAAAAGATATTCTTATGATTTATAAGCATTTTATGGCTTATTGATAATAAGCTCATAAGCCCATTGTTAGTGTTTGGGTAAGCTTACCAAAGCTAATAAAGCTACATTACCTAAATCTAAGTTTGACGAAGTAAAGTCTCACCCAAACTACCAAAACACGAAACAAGAGTTTATAACACAAACATGCACTTCAAGCAGTCCATTTTGATGTCTTCTTAGTCATCTTTATAGTCAAGCATGAACAATTGCAGCTAGGCAACATTTGCAGCCTCAGATGGATTTGCAATTGTAATGTCTGCAACAGTTGTAGCCGGTGAGCTTTCTTTACGCCTTAATATCCTCAAAAGGATAAGGCCTTTTATTTGAATAACAAACCTGATCACTATCATTGTCTTCACAATTATCATCACCAGTACCAGTTCCTAAATCATTCTTATCATCAAATGAAAAAATATAACTCATAAAAACAAGAGAATTAACATAACAGACTTTTATTATTGACAAAGTTTCAAGTTCAAGCACTGAAAATGTGACAAAAGTATTTTCACATGTGAAACAACAAACATCTTTCAAAGTATTATACTATGTTCAATTTCTTTAAAAAAAATTAAAGGAATGCATTATCATGTTCAATTCTTTCTTTTTCTTCAGGTTTTCTATTATCAATCACTAACAACAGTTGAATCACTATCTGTGGGTATTTCATCAGGCTTCTTTGGGCAGTTCCTCGAATCGTGTCTTCTATACTTGTTACATTTTTTACATAATCTCTTGTGCTTCTTCATATGTTCTCTTAGCTTCTCTATTTCACTTTTCTTTCTTTGACCCCCTGAAGCATTCCCTTTGTTACTACATGGTTCAGGATTATTCACTGTATTTACTGCTGGTTTTTCTACCCCGAGAACGCGGTTAAACATCTCTATTTTACTTAACGGTTTAGCATTTGGATTTCTTTCTTCAACCTCGGTCTTCAGCCTCTTTATATTCTCAACAAATTCAACCAGTTTTTCTTCATCTTTAGCCAAAAGATTTAGGCAGTACTCTACTGCTGAATAAACTGTAGTTGAACACTCCATATATCTACCACCTTCAAAACCAAACATCTGTTTCTTTCTCCTAATATGAGGTGGCAATATATCTCTCGTCCATCGTTTCAATAATACTTACGCAGGAATAACCTCAACTCCATCTTTCAAACACAGAAAATATGCTTGCATAATGAATCCAAATCTGCAAAGATTCAATGCCTTTTAATGAACATAAACACAATGACCCAATCTGATTTGTATCTGTAGAGCCTAACATATAAGAAATAAAAATAATATAATCAAGTCTATATACTTAAGAAATAATAATTACTTTACGAAATATATTTAACATCAATGCAAATGATTATATTAAAACCATAATTTTCTTTCAATTAATTTACCTAATCTATTTCTACAAAAAAAAGTAATTTTTCTACTTATTAATTTCACATGTGAAGAATACTATTTACACATAATTTAATAAATAACAAATACTAAAACAGAAATTTTTTTCAAACAATTTCACTAATCTGTTTCCAAACATACCTTTTTCTACTTATTGATTTCACATGTGAAGAATACCATCTACACATAGTTTTATAAATAGAAAATACTTAAAATGTCAACAGTATAACGTAATAAATACAAAAATTAAAAAAATCTAATAAATCTGTTGTAGAATTTCCTAGAAATATTTTATGAAAAAAGAATTGAATTTAGTAAAATTAGTCGAATAAATCTCAAGTAAATATAATTTCTACACTCTGTGAAGCATTTCCATCTACATAATTTATAGTTAGTAAATACTTAAGCATATGAACAGTATCATGTAATAAGTACCAATTTTCAAAATATTGTAGAATTACACTTAAATCTAGTGTAAAACTTTGGTTATTAAAATTAAATCAAACACATCTCAGTATCTGAAATTTTCACATGTGAAAAATACAATCTACCAAAGTTGAAATTTTCAGTATCTGAAATTTTCACATGTGAAATTTTCAAAATATTTCTTCAATTTAGTATTTTAACATTATAAAAATACCTTGAAAAGTAGCACTTTCTTGGTCTGGTTCCTTTTATTTTGAACACTTGTTTCACCAAAGTTGTACTTCTTTCTTGACGTATTTACCTTGATATCTCTAATTTCTTTGATTGTCACAGTTTCAATTCCATTCTCTAAAATCTCTGAAATCTGATGACAATCATAAACAGCTGCATTTATTTCTTCTTGAATGAGAGTGAACATTGTTTTTGTGTACTTCTTTTGAGCATATCGTTCAATCAACAAATGTCATTTCTCTTCAAATTCATCAGGATCTATGTATAAATTCCAAACCAGATGATGTAGCCTTCTCCTAAAAGTACATTATCTAGTACTTTTGGACAAATCTACAAACTTATATCATGTTAATAATATATTTCAAAAACTAATTACATTAAAGTATATGAACATAAAGAATATAATTTTTTTCACATGTGAAAATACACTTATTAGACTTGAATTATGATTTCCACTTTAACACTGATCTATGATCTAATCAATAGCAACTTTAGTCACATCTTAAATTAATATATAATCTCTGATTGTTACGTATAATAATTCATATATAAACTTCTAAACATAAAGTTTCTATTCATTGTTTATATTTTTCACATGTGAAGACACTATCAGTTATCTTAAAAATGATAAAGAAGTGTATGATTCTGAAAATATGCAAGAGACTCTACTTGTATTGACAGGTCCTAACCTTTAAAGGAAGCTTGGATTGTTACACTGCCACATACAAGCCATGTGCTGTTGGATTCATTAAAAACAAGGAGCAATAGCATTTTCATGCTAAAAAGCGTAACCCCACCCCCTGATATCAATCAGTAATAAATCCATCTATGGTTGCTTTTTTAAAAGCTTAGGAAACATACGTCCAGCAACATTTGTTGACAGTGTTGTTTCATTTAGAAGTCAATTCCAGCACCAATGTGAGCACCTTTCTTACTGAGTGTCAATGCTAGGAAAAGGCCCACAATAAACATATGTGTACCTATATTTATAAAAAAATTAATGAATACTTTTGATGTTGATAAGAATTAAAAAAAAATTAATTAACTCAAGAGATGAAAGGTTATATTTATATCACGTATTTTCATATAAAACTTAGTTAAAAGTACCTTTTCACAAATGTAAGAATGATATACTATGAATTATACAATAAGTTTTATGTTATTATTATAACACCAGTTATTGAATATTAGTAATTTTCCATAAATATACATTATCATTAATTTTCACAGGTGAAAAGATTAGCGTTATAATAAGAATTATAAGAATTACTTTGGATTTTTGATTTAATCATTTGTATTCTCCACATGTGCAAATTATTTCTAGAATACAAATTTAATAAACGAATCAGACTGCACCAAAACATAAAAGAAATCTATACTTACTGTTGGTTTTGAATGTTGCATCTACAAGATATCGTGTCACAAATTAGTTTGTAGTTGTATTTAGACATCTCAATCAGCCACCAAAAAGTGTGCACTAAGCTTGGCTATTTTCCAACACATACTCAAACGAAATATTTGTTACATGGTTGTTTTTCTATTTGTCAGCTTAGTAATCAACATTTGCGCATCACTATCACCAATATGCGTGTTCAGATCTCTCTTGTGATTACGATACTCGGTTTCTGTTGAATTTACTAATTCGTAACCACCATGTGTACTCGCATACAAATGATGTGCTCTTGTAGCCCCAATGCTTGTAATACCCAGTTGTTGAACAAATATCTGCTCAGGGTGAGTCATCTGTTTTCTTTTCTTTGTAAGATTCCTATAAGCTTTCGGGACAAACGTATGATTATGTGCCTCCTCAAACTCATACAATACATACGCTGTATGTGTAACGTTTATCTTGAATTTAGCTCTAGCCAGACATCCTGTTCTTATGATGCTTCCTGATCGATTTTCACTTGTTTCTTCACTCATTGTATCCTTATTAACACCATTTGGCAATCCTTCTTTGTTGCAAAGTAAGTATTTCCGTGATGGTATCCCACTCTTTAATTTTTCTTGTGTTGACTTCCTAATGGTAAATCCTGACTTTTCAGCATACTTTGCATACATTTCAATGCACTTATCAATTGTTGGATATTCACTTCCTATTTTTGGTTTTTCAGACTCGTCTACTAGAGGCTTGTAGTTAAAAGTACCATCTGATAATTCTATTTCTTCACATATATCTGAATCAGCATCTTTAACATAATGAATACCTGAAACACAGTTAATTTTATTCAGAGATCATTATCATAGTTTTAGAGTATTTACGAAACATATTTCCATTCCCTTATGCATTACTTAACAAAGAACGACATAGTAAACTGATAATTCCTAAAATACTATAAAAATCGTCTAGTTTAAACATCCGATATTTAATTCGTATCTAAAATTGTTCAACATACTTGAATGATTAACTTTTATCAAATCCGCCTAGTAACATCCAAAATTTTGATTTTCCCTATTTAAATTTTTTCCACATGTGTAGATACTTTACAAAGCATTCTAGTAACTTCCGAAACTAATTCCTTACTAAAATTTTCATGCATGAAGAAACTTTACAAATCGATAGTAAATCAAAACCTAATCCTTGCTAACTTTTTAACGCGTGAAAACCTTATATAATCCGCTAGTAACATCAAAAACCTTAATTCCTGCTAAAACTTTTAACGCGTGAAAACACTATAAAAATCCGCTAGTAACACCAAAATTCAATTCCTAGCTAAAGTTTTCATATGTGAATATACTTTACAAAGCCACTAGTAACTACAAAACATAAATACTATAAAAATCATCTAGTAACATTAAAATTTGATTCCTATCTAAAATTTTCACATATGAAGATACTTTACAAATCATCTAGTAACATTAAAATTTGATTCCTATCTAAAATTTTCACATGTGAAAATACTTTACAAATCTGCTCCTAGTAATATAAATATTTGGTTCCTATCTAATATTTTCACATGTCGATTATACTAAGATAGTTTACAAATCTGCTAGTAACATCAATATAATTCCTATATAAAATTTTCACATGTGAAGATACTTTGCAAATCAGCTAGTAAGATCAAAATTTGATTCCTATCTAAAATTTTCACATGTGAAGATACTTTTCAAATCAGCTAGTAACATCAAAATCTTATTCCTATCTAAAATTTTCACATCTGAAGATACTTTACAAAGCCTCTAGTAACTTCAAAACCTAATTGCTTACTAAATTTTCATGCATGAAAAAACTTTACAAAACCGCTAGTAACATCAAAACCTAATTCCTTGCAAAACTTTTATCGCATGAAAACACTACAAAAGTCCGCTAGTAACACCAAAATTCAATTCCTAGCTAAAGTTTTCATATGTGAATATACTTTACAAAGCCGCTAGTAACTACAAAATTCTATTCCTAACAAAAATGTGAACAATAATATAAATTAATTTAAAATAATCAAATTTTAATTTATGTTTTGTTTTGGTTTTTTTATGTTGTTGTTGCAGATAAGTGTTTTTGACAAATACATATCCAAGTCCTGAAAGACGTGCTTCTATATTTAGAAATGTGGAACCCGAAAGAATGAGAATGAAATGGAGGACAAATGAAAATGAATTTGACGACGGTGTTTTCCTTATGTCACATATGGATAATTACTTCGGTGAAGATGAAAGTAAGTAGGAATATGGGTTCTGCAAGGAATCAAAGGATCAGACTAAGCAACTTAAATTTCTCAGGTCAGTTAGTTATTTCTGATTAATCCATAAATTAATCATAAATAAATCGCTCTATTTGTTAGTCTAGAAAATTTTATTTTTTGTATTAGTCATTAAACTTTTCACATGTGCAGAAACGTATCTTTAAGAGATACCATATTTATCATTGTTGTTTTACAAAGAAATAACATTATTTAAGAAAATAAATGTGTTCACTTAATGTTCCTAAACTTGTGCCACCATGTCACAAGTTAGAAAAACCATTTTTTAATTGTTTATAATAAATAAAGATATACTTTATTATATAATGTGTAATGCTTTTTATTTTTCTTTTTTTAAGGTCAAAATTTACAGCCAGGATTCTACTGTCAGAAAATAATTCATTCAAAGATGAATTTCAGAAGGAAGTTGAAAAAGTTAGATCAATAGATAAGAAAACAAGAAGAGAACTTATTGAAAAGGCTGTTTTGAGGAGACCTGCAAAAGTGGATGAATATTTTGGGAAAATGAAGCCATGAAGATAGTTTTCTACATTCAAACCAATTTCATGTAGCTATCATTTTATGTTATAAAAAGACTAATGCTCATGATACTTTTAGACATGTGTATCCAGATTATATTTAGCATATCTTTTTTGTTTATTTTTTTAATGCAATGCAGTATCCAGATTATATACATGTGAAATTGAGTTTATATATTATGTACTAAATTATTATGAAGCTGTATTCACCACCACAAAATGTCTAGATGAAATCTCACATAGAAAAATGTTGTTTAGAAGACTCAATACACAACTGATGTCAACGCTATTAATAATCAAAGACTTATCAACAATTTCTTCATCCTTGAATACATTTAACATATCATTTTTGTTCATGTAACAACCAATCTTGGTTGCTTTCTGAAAGCCTTCAGGACTCATATAATTACAGCAACCATATGTATGACTGTTGTTTCATTACAAAGATACCAGCACCAAATGTGTGATTGTCAATGCGAGTGTACGAAGACCATATTGTATGTATATTTAATAACAGAATTTTATGAGTATTTTTAAATGGATTTTTTTATTTAACACTTTCTAAAATAAATATTTGAATTGATATAAGTACTTTCCGCATAAAAATATATTATTAGTACTTTTCACATGTGAAAAGACTGGTATAATATGAAATTATAAAAACTAGTTTAGATTCTTTTATTTAACACTTCGTGTTTCACATGTGCAAATATGTTTGAATATAAAAAAATTAATGACCAAGTACATTGTTAAAATACATAAAAATAATTCATACTTGTTGGTTCTGAAATTTGCATCAGAAGATATTGTGTTATCAAAAGATATTCTTATGATTTATAAGCATTTTATGGCTTATTGATAATAAGCTCATAAGCCCATTGTTAGTGTTTGGGTAAGCTTACCAAAGCTAATAAAGCTACATTACCTAAATCTAAGTTTGACGAAGTAAAGTCTCACCCAAACTACCAAAACACGAAACAAGAGTTTATGACACAAACATGCACTTCAAGCAGTCCATTTTGATGCGTTCTTAGTCATCCTTATAGTCAAGCATGAAGAATTGCAGTTAGGCAACATTTGCAGCCTCAGATGGATTTGCAATTGTAATGTCTGCAACAGTTGTAGCCGGTGAGCTTTCTTCACGCCTCAACATCCTCAAAAGGATAAGGCCTTTTATTTGAATAACAAACCTGATCACTATCATTGTCTTCACAATTATCATCACCAGTACCAGTTCCTAAATCATTCTTATCATCAAATAAAAAAATATAACTCATAAAAACAAGAGAATTAACATAACAGACTTTTATTATTGACAAAGTTTCAAGTTCAAGCACTGAAAATGTGACAAAAGTATTTTCACATGTGAAACAACAAACATCTTTCAAAGTATTATACTATGTTCAATTTCTTTAAAAAAAATTAAAGGAATGCATTATCATGTTCAATTCTTTCTTTTTCTTCAGGTTTTCTATTATCAATCACTAACAACAGTTGAATCACTATATGTGGGTATTTCATCAGGCTTCTTTGGGCAGTTCCTCGAATCGTGTCTTCTATACTTGTTACATTTTTTACATAATCTCTTGTGCTTCTTCATATGTTCTCTTAGCTTCTCTATTTCACTTTTCTTTCTTTGACCCCCTGAAGCATTCCCTTTGTTACTACATGGTTCAGGATTATTCACTGTATTTACTGCTGGTTTTTCTACCCCGAGAACGCGGTTAAACATCTCTATTTTACTTAACGGTTTAGCATTTGGATTTCTTTCTTCAACCTCGGTCTTCAGCCTCTTTATATTCTCAACAAATTCAACCAGTTTTTCTTCATCTTTAGCCAAAAGATTTAGGCAGTACTCTACTGCTGAATAAACTGTAGTTGAACACTCCATATATCTACCACCTTCAAAACCAAACATCTGTTTCTTTCTCCTAATATGAGGTGGCAATATATCTCTCGTCCATCGTTTCAATATATACTTATCAGGAATAACCTCAACTCCATTTCCTTTCAAAACACAGAAAATATGCCTGCATAAGAATCCAAATCTGGCAAAATTCATGCATGAACATAACACCGACCCATCTGATTTATCAGTAGAGACCTACATAATAAAAAAACAAAATAATATATCAGCAAAATATTAGAATATATATAATTACTTTACGAATTATATATAAATCAATGCAAATGATTATATTAAAACATAATTTTCTTTCAAATAATTTAACTAATCTATTTCCAAAAAATGTATTTTTCTACTTATTAATTTCACATGTGAAGAATACTATTTACACATAATTTAATAAATAACAAATACTAAAACAGAAAAAAATTTCAAACAATTTCACTAATCTGTTTCCAAACATACCTTTTTCTACTTATTGATTTCACATGTGAAGAATACCATCTACACATAGTTTTATAAATAGAAAATACTTAAAATGTCAACAGTATAACGTAATAAATACAAAAATTAAAAAAAATCTAATAAATCTGTTGTAGAATTTCCTAGAAATATTTTATGAAAAAAGAATTTGATTTTATAAATTAAGTCAAATAAATCTCAATAAATATAATTTTCACATGTGAAGCATTCCATCTACATAATTTATAGTTAGTAAATACTTAAGCATATGAACAGTATCATGTAATAAGTACCAATTTTCAAAATATTGTAGAATTACACTTAAATCTAGTGTAAAACTTTGGTTATTGAAATTAAATCAAACACATCTCAGTATCTGAAATTTTCACATGTGAAAAATACAATCTACCAAAGTTGAAATTTTCAGTATCTGAAATTTTCACATGTGAAAATTTCAAAATATTTCTTCAATTTAGTATTTTAACATTATAAAAATACCTTGAAAAGTAGCACTTTCTTGGTCTGGTTCCTTTTATTTTGAACACTTGTTTCACCAAAGTTGTACTTCTTTCTTGACGTATTTACCTTGATATCTCTAATTTCTTTGATTGTCACAGTTTCAATTCCATTCTTTAAAATCTCTGAAATCTGATGACAATCATAAACAGCTGCATTTATTTCTTCTTGAATGAGAGTGAACATTGTTTTTGTGTACTTCTTTTGAGCATATCGTTCAATCAACAAATGTCATTTCTCTTCAAATTCATCAGGATCTATGTATAAACTCCAAACCAGATGATGTAGCCTTCTCCTAAAAGTACCATTATCTAGTACTTTTGAACAAATCTGCAAACTTATATCATGTTAATAATATATTTCAAAAACTAATTACATTAAAGTATATGAACAGAAAGAATATAATTTTTTTCACATGTGAAAATACACTTATTAGACTTGAATTATGATTTCTACTTTAACACTGATCTATTATCTAATCAATAGTAACTTTAGTCACATCTTAAATTAATATATAATCTCTGATTGTTACGTATAATAATTCATATATAAAATTCTAAACATAAACTTTCTATTCATTGTTTATATTTTTCACATGTGAAGACACTATCAGTAATCTTAAAAATGTAAAATATTATGATTCTAAATGCAAGAGATCTACTTGTCTTACGGTCTTACCTTTAACGGAAGCTTGTTTGTTATATGCCACATACAAAGCCTGTGCGTTGATTCATTAAAAACAGAAGCAATAGCGTTTCTCATGGCTGGATCTTGATCAGTAACAACCAATCTTGGTTGCTTTTTAAAAGCCTTTAGGAAACAAGTCAGCAACCATTTGTATGACAGTGTTGTTTCATTAGACAGCATACCAGCACCAAATGTGACGCACTTTCTATGATTGTCAATGCCAGTGAAAGGCACAAAAACCATATTGTACCTATATTTAATAAAAAAAATTATGAATACTTTTGACAGTTGAAAGAATAATTAACTCAGAGATGAAAGGTTATATTTAATATCAGTAATTTTCATATAAAACTAAGTTAAAAGTACTTTTCACAGGTGAAAGAATGATATACTATGAATCTATACAAATAAGTTTTAATTTATTATTTTAACACCAGTTAATTGAATATTAGTAATTTTCCCATAAAAATACATTATCATTAATTTTCACAGGTGAAAAGATTGGTATAATAAGAATTTATAAGAATTACTTTGGATTTTTTTATTCAACAATTTTTATTTCACATGTGCAAATATATTTTAGAATACAAAATTAATAAATGAATAGACTGCACAAAACATAAAAGAATCCATACTTGTTGGTTTTGAATGTTTCATCAAAAGATATCGTGTCACCAAATTATTTGTAGTTGTATTTAGACATCTCATCAGCCCAATAGAGTGCACTTAGTTGGCTATTTTCCACAACATACTCAAACGATAAAGTGTCTACATGTTGTTTTCTATTTGTCAGCTTAGTAATCAACATTTGCGCATCACTATCACCAATATGCGTGTTTAGATCTCTCTTGTGATTATGATACTCGGTTTCTGTTGAATTTACTGATTTGTAACCACCATGTGTACTCGCATACAAATGATGTGCTCTTGTAGCCCTAATGCTTGTACTACCCAGTTGTTAAACAAATATCTGCTCAGGGTGAGTCATTTGTTTTCTTTTCTTTATAAGATTCCTATAAGCTTTCGGGACAAACGTATGATTATGTGTCTCCTCAAACTCATACAATACATACGTTGTATGTGTAAAGTTTATCTTGAATTTAGCTCTAGCCAGACATTCTGTTCTTATTATGCTTCATGTTGTGATCTTATTTTCACTTGTTTCTTCACTCATTGTATCCTTATTAACACCATTTGGCAATCCTTCTTTGTTGCAAAGTAAGTATTTCCGTGATGGTATCCCACTCTTTATTTTTTCTTGTGTTGACTTCCTAATGGTAAATCCTGACTTTTCAGCATACTTTGCATACATTTCAATTCACTTATCAATTGTTGGATATTCACTTCCTATTTTTGGTTTTTTAGACTCGTCTACTAGAGGATTGTAGTTTAAAGTACGATCTGATAATTATATTTCTTCACATTTATTTGAATCAGCATCTTTAACATAATGAATACCTGAAACACAGTTAATTTTATTCAGAATCTTATCATGTAGTATTTACGAACAATTTCATTCCCTTATGATACTTAACAAAGCCGCTAGTAACTTCAATTCCTAAATACTATAAAAATCCGCTAGTAACATCGATATTTAATTCGTATCTAAAATTTTCACATATGAATATACTTTACAAATCCGCTAGTAACATCAAAATTTGATTCCTATTTAAAATTCTCACATGTGAAGATACTTTACAAAGCCTCTAGTAACTTCCGAACCTAATTCCTTACTAAATTTTCATGCATGAAGAAACTTTACAAAACCGCTAGTAACATCAAAACCTAATTCCTTGCTAAACTTTTAACGCGTGAAAACACTATAAAAATCCGCTAGTAACATCAAAACCTAATTCCTTGCTAAACTTTTAACGCGTGAAAACACTATAAAAATCCGCTAGTAACACCAAAATTCAATTCCTAGCTAAAGTTTTCATATGTGAATATACTTTACAAAGCCACTAGTAACTACAAAACATAAATACTATAAAAATCTGCTAGTTACATTGATATTTGATTCCTATCTAAAATTTTCACATATGAAGATACTTTACAAATCAGCTAGTAACATCAAAATTTGATTCCTATCTAAAATTTTCACATGTGAAAATACTTTACAAATCTGCTAGTAACATCAATATTTGATTCCTATCTAATATTTTCACATGTGAATATACTTTACAAATATGCTAGTAACATCAATATAATTCCTATCTGAAATTTTAACATGTGAAGATACTTTACAAATCAGCTAGTAAGATCAAAATTTGATTCCTATCTAAAATTTTCACATGTGAAGATACTTTGCAAATCAGCTAGTAACATCAAAATCTGATTCCTATCTAAAATTTCCACATCTGAAGATACTTTACAAAGCCTCTAGTAACTTCAAAACCTAATTCCTTACTAAATTTTCATGCATGAAGAAACTTTACAAAACCGCTAGTAACATCAAAACCTAATTCCTTGCTAAACTTTTAACGCGTGAAAACACTATAAAAATCCGCTAGTAACACCAAAATTTAATTCTTATCTAAAATTTTCACATGTGAAAATACTTTACAAATCTGCTAGTAACATCAATATTTGATTCCTATCTAAAATTTTCACATATGAAGATACTTTACAAATCAGCTAGTAACATCAAAATTTGATTCCTATCTAAAATTTTCACATGTGAAGATACTTTACAAATCTGCTAGTAACATCAATATTTGATTCCTATCTAATATTTTCACATGTGAATATACTTTACAAATCTGCTAGTAACATCATTATAATTCCTATCTAAAATTTTCACATGTGAAGATAATTTAAAATTTGATTCCTATCTAAAATATTCACATGTGGAGATACTTTACAGAATAATCATCAAAACTTATATTCCTAATTGCTTGTTAAACTTTTCATTCATGAAGATATTATGCAAACTAATTAATTCACCTATAACAAGCAAGACATAATATTCAATATTTATAATCAAAACTTATATTCCTAGTTGATAATTTCATCTGTAAAGACACTCTCACATATGAAGATAGTATTACTAAACTTAAATCATAAAATATACCTATAATAATCATCAAAAATTCCACTAGTAACAACAAAATTTGATTCCTTTCACATGTGAAAATACTTTAAAATCCACTAGTAACATCAAAATTTGATTCCTATCTAAAGTTTTCACATGTGTAGATACTTTACAAATCCACTAATAACATCAAAATTTGATTCATATCTAAAATTTTCACATGTGAAGATACTTTACAAATCCGCTAGTAACATCAAAATTTGATTCCTATATAAAGTTTTCACATGTGAAGATACTTTACCAATCCGCTAGTAACACCAAAATTTGATTCCTAGCTAAAGTTTTCACATGTGAAGATACTTTACAAAGCCGCTAGTAACATCAAAATTTGATTCCTATATAAAGTTTTCACATGTGAAGATACTTTAAAAATCCACTAGAAACTTCAAAACCTAATCCTTACTAAATTCTCACACATGAAGATATTATAAATAAAACCTAATGAATACTGTATAAATTAAGCAAATATCAAACACATAATAATTATGATTTATAAATTAAAATTTAATAAAAAAAGTAACAGAAGTAATAGTTACTATCAATTTATGTGTAATCTGAATGGAAAACTTGATCTTCTTCATCAATCTCATCATCTGATGGCCTAATATCATTAGAATCTCCTCCTTCTTCATTCATTGTAGTCGAATTAAATGATATATGATCTATTAATATTCAGGTAACAATTTCGGTAATTATTCAGGTAGAAAACGGTTGAAGAACGACGGTGAAAGACGGTTGAACTATTGTATAAGAAGGTGAATAGGTGAAGCAGAGGAGTAGTGGTGGATTGATAGGAGTTAGTTGGGAAGGTGGTTTGATCGGAGTTTGGTGTTATAGAGAGGGTTATGTTTGGGTTTCACCTTCTAAAGTCTGATTATTTGTGTGTTTTTTCTTTATATCTGGTGTTTTGTGGATTGAGTTGACAAAAATACCCTTCGTAGCATATTTAATATAATCTGTTGGATTTATCTTAGCCATTAGATTTAAAAAAAAGGAGTAAATGAAGGGCTATGATCTCTTCTTTCCTTCTCATAAAAATTAGCCTTCTTAAATGAAAGCTTGTCTATATATATATACTAGGTGTATGATGCATGCCCAAAGTCTTAGACCATCATCATGTTTCTTTTTTGTTTTAATTTCAGTTTACAATTTTTTCAATCTAATACTTCCTTTGTCTTAAAATTATTGTTTCTCGACAAAAAATACGCAGTTTAAGAAATGTGCATTTATTACTGCTTTTTCTTTCTTACTTTTTGACAGAATGATAGTTTTACCCTTAGCTAATTAATTAAAGTCTTCTTTAAAGTTTGTAATAATAATTTCAAACAAGGGTAATATAGTAAACTTGATCAAACTTCCCTATCTATTTTTAATAGTGGACAATTAAATTGGGACATCCCAAAAAGGAAACGTGAACAATAAAAATGGGACGGAAGGAGTATTTCATTATATTATACTTTTCATTGTTTTCATTACAAAATTATAGTGCCATTTATGACTGTTTTGGTTTTTTTGAATAGTCTGCATATTTTGTTGTATTTTTCTTAGCCTTTTGTTTTGAACTAAGTGTCAATATCACATCTACAATCGCTTAAAGACAGATTATAATTACCAAATTAACTACACATCAGGAAAAATTAGCAAAAGCCCAAACACTCACTTATTACTAACCAAAATGCAGAAGTTCGAGACCAGTAACATTAGTACATTATTATCTTAACAACCTACTAATAACACATCAAGCTAAAAACACATCATCAATCGAGATATGCTCAAACTAAACTCCTCAATCACCAGGTTACTAACCATTTCATAAAACATTTAACACACATCACCAAACTCACAAACCCGTTAACTAAATTTAAAACCAACAAAAACTATCCTAAAAATTAAGTAACTCTACATTGACGTTAGTGTTAATTAGATTCAAGATTCCTAAAATTGAAAGGAAAAGAAACCAAAAATATAAGAGTTCACTCAAAATCGGAAATTTATCATAACGCCATCCAAAAACACCAATATCATCAAAAGCCAAAACCCTAAATCTTTAAAAAATTTGAAACAAAGGCTCATATTTTGCAAATTACAATAGATGCCTATTCAGCTTTATAAATTCTAATAGATGTAAAATTGTTAAACTTGAAAGAAATAAGAGTGAATTTTGTACAAAGAGTTTGGTACCTTATTTTTGTCTTATTTTTATTTTGTACCGGTTCCCATCTTCTTCCTCGTCGTGATAACATGAAAACCCCTTAAATATTTTGTTCTTCTTGAGTTTTCAGTTCTGGGTTTGTGGATCCCTCAGGAATTGGCGACAATGAATAAAAATAAACCTTTTTGATATGGTGAAGTCAAGATTGAGAGACACGTATTAGAGGAATGAGAGAAGAGAGACACGTCTTCGGTGGCAGAGTGTATCCAAAGGAAAAAGCCGGACAAACAATAAGAAGAAACCATATAAAAAATTGAGAAGAGAAGGCCAAGAAAAGGACATTGAAACCCTGAAACGATTACGTCGCAAATGAGGTTGGACCATAAAACTAGGCCAAAAGGAGCCCAACATCAAAATGCACTATTTTTTCGTGTACCGTAACGACTTTTAGTATATTGTACAATGGTAGTTAAAGAGAACATATTTATTAGTGATAAAAGTAGTCGGCCCAAGCTCGCGTGTGGGCTCAGGGTCCATCAGGATTTAATGCTATATATTCCATATATAGTTTGGCTAATAATACAATACACGGATGGGGTTTCTATCTTCTAACATAGTATTAGAGCGGGTTAGATCATAAAACCTAGTCGGCCGCCATGAGCCGCTGCATCTATGCCACCCCATCAAATCTTATCCTTCTCTTTCATTCTCCATTTTCTGATATAACATTAATCTCCTTCTCTCCACATGTATCTTCCTCTCGACAACTATAAAAAAAATAGTTTGTCTTATTTCTTCTTCTTTTCTAATAATAAAATTGGTTTTCTATTTTCTTCTCATAAAGATCTGTGATTTCTATCTCGAACAGATTGTTAATTGATTTTTCTTTTCTTCTAATATCTATCGCAATTAGTAACACATTCAAAGCGAATGGTTTATGTCCTTATTTTACGAGTTGGATAACCTTTAATGGCCTTTATTTTCTTCACTTTTTCTTTATGTTTTTTATTTTATTTTATTTTTCTTTGATGTTGTTGCTGCAAAATAATGAGAAAAAAATCTCAATCAAAACCTTCACCATTCCTATATCCGCTTTGCGTTACTCGGTACGTTAAAGAAAACAAGAACCAAGGCAGAAGTAAAAAAAAGTAACCTCAAACAAAGTCATGTTGTTGCATTATGAAGACTTTCAAGATTCTCCGCATGTTAAAAGACATCTTCATCAACAAAACAATTTTTTTCTTAGCTATAATATTACGTGTTTTTCCTCCAGTCATAAGCTTTCGTGATTACGCCGTTGAGACTGCGGGAGAGTATTAGTGATAAAAGTAGTCGCTCAAGCTCGCGTGTGGGCTTAGGGTCCATTAGGGTTTCATGCTATGTTCTCTATATATAGTTTGGCTAATAATACCATACATAGACGGGGTTTCTATCTTCCAACAATATTTATGTCTAATAGAGAAAAATTAGTTAATATCTATTTATCTGGGCCATTGATCAAATCTAATGGTTGATAATTGTTTAAGTTATGAACAACTTAAGAGGATCCTCACCCTTGTAAATGTATTATAGATATAACGTGATACAATAGCTCGTGCGTTGTAGTGGGTGCAAAAATATTTGTTTTGTAAAGCTACGCAATAAATTTTTATCAATAATGTATGGTACATAGACGGGGTTTTTTGTTCAGGTTATTTGTGGAGGCCAGTGGCGGAGCCAAAAAATATGGTCAATGGGGGGCATCAAACAATAAAAGATCCGATATTTTCAATTCTTAATGTAATTTAGAATAAGCCGGATCAGGTTTAATATAAAGGTAACAAAAGTGCTCTATTGCGATGCAATTAACACTAAAACAAGAGAAAAAAGTGTCTTTACTTGTCAAGAAAAAGAGCTATGTTTTTAACAACATTATAGTTATTAAAACTCAAGTCGCAAAGATAGTGTGAACTAAGAGTGCTAGGTATCATAACACCTGGCCTGACGTTATGTCTAGCTGGCATGGCGTTGAGCCGCGTTATGATACCGGTGTTCGGTGTTAGCCAACGGCGTTGGGTGGGGTGTTAACCCACCAACGTGCGTTGGTTTTTTTTGATTTAAATGGCTGGTGTGTGTGTTTTTATAGTGTGTTTGTGTTTTTAGTGTGTGTTGTGGTGTGTGTTTTTAGTGTGTGTTGTGGTGTGTGTTTTTTCAGCGTGCAGGTAGTGGGGTTGAAGAAGAAACAATGGGTTTTTACATTTTTAGTCCTTGTAATAATTAGTCCTTGTGGTTTTAGTCTTTGTGGTTTTTGCAAGTAAAAAAATTGTTTTAGTTTTATAACTTTAAAAAAATGTTATTTTGTATTTAGTTTGTTTTAATAAATGAAAAAGAAAAAAAAAGGGTGGGTCCAAAAAAGGTGGTGTTATGGGGTGTTATGATTAGAGGGGTATTTTGGTGTGTTTGTGTTGAAATGTTATAGTTGATGTGGCGTCGAGGTAGCTACATTTTTTCGGTATTACGGTGTTATGGTACCTAGCCCTCTAACAAGAAGAAATATAATATTTTGGCAAAAACTAGTACAAACAAAAAGGGGTATAAAAATTGAATTAATACTCGTTTACCAAAGAACATATGCTAGTACGTACTAGTACGAATAAAAAGAAGATATAAATATATTAAATTACTACAATATATTTTACTAAATCCAATGAACCAACCATTCACTTTTCCACTTTCACACTTCCCCTATCTCTTTTCTCCATTGATTCCGATGAAACTGGTAAATGCCATTGTAACTTAATTTTTTGACATTTAGAGAACACTCTTAAGTGTTGTAAGTCAAGAGCGACAAGGGCAATCCGCTTTTGTGAGTGAGAGCACTTGATTTTTTTCTCGCGAATTCGACTTATTTGATTATATATTTTGTGCATCCGCAAGAGCTTGGTACACTACCACCAATATGGCTCCGCCCCTGGTGGAGGCCGAGTCGTTTTAACAATATCATTGTTTATTTTAGCAATAATATGTTTTTAGTATAGACAAGCTAACGATAGTTAGAAAAATGATGTGAAGGAGTAGATATATAGAGTTTAATGGAGTGACTTGTTAATTTGTTTTTATCACTATACTTAAAAGATCTTAAAATTTAAAGTGTTCAAAGTATAATAAATATTTTTAGTGCTATAATGGTTGTTTTGTGATTTTCTAAAAGCCAAAGGGGCATTTTAGCATTCGTCTAACATGAGTTTACTATTCATTTACAATAGCTATGTCTTCAAATTTTATATCATAATTGTTATATGTTAGTATGCATATTAGAGATAGTATAGAGAGTAAAGAGAAAGTTTAGTCCAAGTTTAGACCAACTAGGAGAGGTCGGTTGATACATTATATAATGCATAAGATGGCTCCTTAGAAATTCATTCGGTGTATTCTTTCTCTCTTTTGTAGAAGCTATGTTAACTCTTTAAGAGTTGGTTTTCTTCCCCCCTCATATCTACAATAAAGAGGTGAGGGGGAGGGGTAATTGTACCGTATCTTTTCCTTGTTCTAATAAATAAATCATTAGGAGCATACGTGTGTACCTTTTACTATTCAGCATTGAAGGTTGTTTGTGTGTGTCAAGGTTACTCAAACAAGTCTGTTCCGCAAGATATCTTCCAGGTTTGTTGTAGGTTTTTTTACAACAATTGGTATCAAGAGCTTGGTTTGAAGTTCTGGAAGCTAGGTAGTTATTGTTTGAAGGTTTCTCATGTTCGATTGCTGAAGAAGAAGCAACTTATTGTTTTTTTGTTACCAGTTAATTGACATAAAGAAGAGAAAAAAAGGTCTCTGTTCATCCGGTTTGTTGGGAAGAACAAGTTTTCTTTTCTGTTTGGCTTCCCTAGTATCGACAAGAATGGGTTTTTTTTTCTGACGATAGTGTTTTAAAACATGTTATGACACAAGGGTTTCTTTGGGCTTTTTGTTAGTGGGCTTCAAAGAGGTGTCGTGGGTTTTTTTCTTTCTTTCTTGTTTCTTGCACTACAAACATTCTTGGCTGAATAAGGGATTTGGAGTGTTCAGGTTTGTCCAAGTTTTTGTGACAAAAGAGGCTTCAAAGGGACTGTTTGGTTTTCAGATAAAGAAAATCAAGGGCTGCTTGGGTTTTCGTGTGAAGAAAATTTAAGACTTGTCGAGGTTGCAAGGGTTACTTGGGTTTATAGTAATCAATTTCTTGCAAGGCTTTTATCGACAAGGGTTTCTACTGTTTCGGTTTTGTACAGCAGGTCTTGGCGTTCGATCGAGCATCAAGGGTCTTTCTTGAAAGGTTTCAATTATCGCGGTTTTGCGACAAGGTGTAGAAACGTTCAAGATTCTTGGATTTTTGAGTTGTCGAGGTTGTCGACACTAGGTAAAGAAAGTTCAAGGTTTGTTGGTTTTTCGGTAATTAAAGATCGACAAAGGTCCCCGGTGTCGTTTCAGGTTCTCGACGGGATATTATCGAAGAAGAAATAACTAGGTTCTTGGTTTTTTCTTGTTACATGCATGTAAACTTTTAGCTATACATGCATGTGTACGCGAGTAAGTTAAGTAATTAAAGAAGGGTTTATTTACTTATTTTTTTTACTTGCTTTAATCATATCTAAAAGGTATTATTTTGGAGTTTTTTTTATTTAAAGCAAGGATTTTTTACACACGGGTACTTTGTTTAGTTCGGTGTTGTGAGGTTTATATCACAAGGTTATCAGAATAAACAAAGGGTTTGGACAAAGATGACAGAGACCAAGTTTTACATCGAGAAATTCGATGGGAAGAATGACTTCGCGCTATGGCAGGTAAGGATGAAGGCTTTGTTGGAACAACAAGGATTAGCTGCATCATTGGAGGAATTACCTGCAGCACAATAACGGCATACGATATTGTCATTAAGAAAAAGGCTTACATTGCATTGATCTTGTGTTTGGGTGATCAGGTCCTATGGGAGATCACCAAGGAGACGACTGCAACGGGGATTTGGAAAAAGTTAGAGACTTTATACATGACAAAGTCATTAGCAAATCGTTTGTACTTGAATAAGAAGTTATATACTTTTCACATGCATCTAGGTAAGAGTCAGTTTGAACATATTGATGAGTTTTACAAGCTGGAAGGTGACTTAGCGGCTATAGATACTACTATATCGGATGAGGATCAGACATTATTATTACTCACATCTTTACCATCGTCTTACGATAATTTCATGGAGACTTTGCTATATGGTCGGGATACTTTAAAGCTAGAAGACGTACTCGCGACACTTAATTCTAGGGAACTTTAAAAGATGACGAAAGCAAAGGGTGATGGTGGTAAAGGGTTGTATGTGAGGGGGAGATCTGGTCAGAGAGATGCGTGGTCAAAGTCATAGGGAAGAAGCAACAGACTCAGGTGTTATATATGTCAGTCCGAGGAGCATTTGAAGAGGGATTGTCCCAGGTATAATCACAAGAAATCTCAAGGTTTTGTCAGGAATAAAGATTAGGCATCCGGTTCTGGAGCTGATGCGTATGACATTGCTAATGTTATGATGGCTATGAGTGTTGAAGAACTATTAAACTGGATCATGGATTCAGGGGGCTCATACTATATAACATATAGGAGAGATTACTTTGTTAATTTTGAGGAGTATGACGGTGGTAATATACTGCTTGGTGATGGTAGAGAATTCCGTGTGTGATGGACAAGTAAGGTTCAAGTACAGATGAGGGATTGGTTAAGTTTCGTGTTGGACAACGTCAAGTATGTTCCAGAATTAAGGCGAAACTTGATATCGTTGGGTACTCTTAAAAAAGACAGTTTTACCGTAAAGATACAGTCGGGAAAGATCAAGGTTATAAAGGGTTCGCTAATGGTTCTATTAGGAACAAGAAGGGCTAATTGCGTATATACCTTGTACGGTCAAGTAGTGACCTGGATGACACTTAAGGGTAGCAAGCAGTTAGAAGAATATCAGACTGGGTGGAAGATCAAGACAGGTAATGTTCTTGATTCTTGTAATCAAGGGTCTACACAACAATGTATAGAGAGTGGGACCGCCAGACATTTGGGTATTGCAGGAATACAACAGCAGAATGGGTTGGTTGAGGAAACAAACATGACACTCTTGGCTAAGGTATGTTGTTTTATGATTCAATCTGGTTTGTCCAATGTTTTTTGGGTAAAGGATACAACCATGTCTACATATCTAGTGAATATGTCACCATCATCAGCGATTGAATTTAAGACACCTATAGATATGTTAGGGGTTTTTGGTTGGCTTGCTAGTATTAAGCAAAGGATGCTTGAACTGGTTAAGGTCAAGTGCATATTCTTAGGATACCATGAAGGTATGATAGGTTATAAGCTTTGGAGCTTAGATGATGGTACTTCAAAGGTAGTGCTTTACAAGAATATGGGTTTCAATGATAGTGAGAAATACAAGAAAACTTTTATTGGTTCTAGTGTAGGTACGGATTCAGTGCAGGTGTTGCAAGGAGTTGAGTTTGAGATGGAACCACAGGAGGATCATACAATTGAGGTGGAACCTCATGGGAATGTCGATCATGTAGTTGGTTCACAGGAAGTACAAACTCATGTTTTGATAGACTATCATTCAACACGTGATAGGGAGCAACACTCGGCACATAAACTATTCACATATAAAGAAGGCAGTAATGAGGCTGCGTTTGCAGTTGCTGTAGTGGAGAAGATACATGCACATGAGTCATTGACTTTCAATAATACAGTTGCTTGAGAAGTGATTTCCAAGTGGAAGGTTGGATTAAAAGATGATGTGGATGCTCGGTCAGATGTGTATGTGCTTAACAATGGTTGCAAGAAATGCAGTGACGACAATGATGGCTATTACTGAGAGTATACACCAGGTATGTTCATACATCTATTTCTCTATATAGATGATATGGTTTTTTCTTGCGGATGCAAGGCTGAGATCTGGGCTACCAAGGGTTTGTTGGATAAAGCAAAGGGAAATGTACTTGGTATAGAGATCATTAAGGATCAGAGTGGTAATACTATGAGGGTGTCACAGTCCAGGTTTTACAACAAAAAATTGGTACATACTTTGTTGAAGGGACACTCCATACCGTCGTTGGAGGGTAGTCTATCAGGGGACTGTGATATGGAAAAGAATGGTATGTATATATGCGGTTGGAAGCCAGGAGTATCAGGTGGTCTGCACAAGCCTTGACATAGCATCTGCAGATGTGGGTATGATGGATAAGTTTGATCGTTGATTACAGATAGACGTACATGTTTTTTATGGATTTTGACTACGTCATGGGAAGATTGATCACTGTCATGGGTAGATCAATCACAAGGTACGGGTTGATGATACAAGAATGTACAGGAAGCTGAGAAGCTATGATGCCGCACATGATGGCTTTGTCACCAACTGAAGCGGGGTATATGACACTTACAGAGGCTGTAAAGGAGGCTAGTTGGATAAATGGACTCTTGACATAGTCAAGAGCTAAGCTAATGTCAGCAACGATTTTTGCTACTGGTGTCTTGTAAAAGGCGATCCCTGTTATGAGGTTCCAATAATGGTTGAAGTTGCTGTGTATCGTAGAAGACTAATATGATACTAAGGTGGAAATTGTTATATGTTAGTATGCATATTAGAGATAGTATAGGGAGTAAAGAGAAATTTTAGCCCAAGTTTAGCATAACTAGGAGAGGAGGTCGGTTGATGCATTATATAATGCATAAGATGACTCCTTAGAAATTCATTCGGTGTATTCTTTCTCTCCTTTGTAGCAGCTAGGTTAACTCTTTAAAAGTTGGTTTTCTTCCCCTTCATCTATACAATAAAGAGGTGAGGGGATGGGTAATTGTACCATATCTTTTCCTTGTTCTTAATAAATAAATCATTAGGAGCATACATGTGTGCCTTTTACTTTTCATCATTGAAGGTTGTTTGTGTGTGTCAAGGTTACTCAAACAAGTCTGTTTCGCAAGCTATCTTCCAAGTTTGTTGTAGGTTTTTTTTACAACAAGAATTAAATAAATTTAACAAAATGTATCACACTTATTAAAAAAGAAAATTGACAAAAATAACCAATGTTGCAGACATACTTTAGTAAATACCTAACTTTTTTCAAAAAATCTGTTATACCCATAAAACTATCAAGAATTATGAGAATCTGCGAATTTTCTAAAAATTCGCCAGGTTCGACTTTTCGAAGTAAACCATACAATCTTTTAAATTTTTTTGTAAAGTTTGAAGCTGTGAAATTAAACCTTGCTAGATTTCATAAGAAAAAAATTAATATTAATATGCTCAAGAGCCACTAAACGCGTACCTTGTTAATCTGTTCCATCTTCAATGAATTAACTTCTAAAGTCTTGTGTTTTGTAAGCTGGACACTTGAATTCTGAGAGGGATGTAATCCTATTGGTATTGTGCATGTCTTTATGCTATACAATTTTTAACATTTCAAACAAGAGATATGACTCTTTCATCTCAAGTCGACATGTCCCTTATGCTATACAATTTGATCTTTAACATTTCAACCAAGAGATATGACTCTTTCATCTCAAGTCGACATGCCCCTTGGTGTTAGTCATGAAGTCAAAAAGAAGCTATGACCATAAAACAAATTGTTGTGCTAGTAGCAAGGTTTGACTATTCGAAGTCAAACCATACGAATTTTCAGATGATCAGCAACTTTTCCCAAATCTTACTAGTTTTGTGGGTATAACGGATTTTTGATAAAAATTGAGTATTTAGTGAAGTATGTTTGTAAAATTGGTTATTTTTGTCAATTTTCTTATAAAAAACATGATGATTACAGTATGAGCAAATGTCATATTTGTTGTAGTGGTCGCACTTCAATATGTGAATGCAAGCCCCCAATTCATTGTAAGACATCGTATTCAGTTTCTCTATTATGATATTGTTCGCCAGGGTTTGGTTTTGGTGAGAAATGGTGTTCTTGGATTCAAAGTTGCCTATGATCCTCTAGTGGTTCGGTTATTGTGAATGGCAGCCCCACGGAAGAATTTCAATTCCACAAAGGTCTCAAACAGGGCGATCCTCTATCTCCTTTCTTGTTTATTTTGGTTATGGAAAGCTTGCATATCTCGTTCAAAAGAGTAGTCGATGCAGGTATGTTTAAAGCTATTATGTTAAGCCCTTTACTCCATCTCTTACATTTGTTTTACGCCGATGATGCTATTTTCATGGGCCAATGAAACGAGTCAAACTTAGATACGATCGTCCACGTATTGGAATGCTTTCACCGTGCTTCATGTCTTCGCATTAACATGTCAAAAAGTAAGCTAATGGGGATCTATGTGGATGCCGGAAAAGTGGTTCAAGCAGCTAGGAAGATTGGCTGTGTCACTCTTAAAACCCTGTTTACTTTTTTAGGCTTGAAAGTGGGTGGTCGTATGTCTAGAATTCAGTCTTGGAATGAGACGATCGATGGAATGGCTACTCGTTTATCTAAATGGAAGATGAAGACTCTTTCGATAGGAGGTAGATTAACTCTTCTTAAGTCGGTTTTAGGATCGATGCCTATTTATCACATGTTAATATTTAAAGTCCCCGTGAAGATTTTACAACGTATGGAATCTATTCGTTCTCATTTTTTCAATGGTTCCGACCCTCTTGATAAAAAACCGACTTGGGTGAAATGGACAAACGTGTTGGCTTCTAAAGATACACGTGGTCTTGGAATCTCAAGTTTATACGCGTTGAATAGAGCTCTCATGTTTAAATGGGTGTGGCGTTTTCTATCTCAAAACTCTTCTTTATAGGCGAATGTTATCAAATCAATTCATGAAGATCACGAGAAAATTGGTAATTACTCGTCCATCTGGCTCGACATAGTTAAAGAAGTGGACTTGTTAAAGAAACGGGGCTTAAAGTTGCTTAGTTTCATTCATAAAAAACTAGGCAACGGTTCGGATACTTTGTTTTGGGAAGAAGCGTGGCATGGGGAAATTGCGTTTAAAATTTTGTTCCCAAGGGCATATGCGTTAGAATCTTGTAAAAACATTGATGTTGCTTCGAAGCTATCCCATAATAACTTAGCTTTATCTTTTCGTCGAGATCCTAGGGGAGGTGTGGAACAAGACCAGTACGAGTCGTTGATGGTGAAGGTTGAAGGCACAACCCTTGTTAATATAAGGGTAGATGGGTGTGGTCCTTGAAAAGTTCGGGAGACTTTTCCGTCGCTTCGGTTAGAAGGTTGATTGACGAGTACATGCTATCGGAGGTCGCTTCTAGAACTCGTTGGATCAAAGCGATGCCTATTAAGGTTAATGTTCTAGCTTGAAAAATTAAGTTAGATTATCTTCCAACTAAATTGAACATTTCTCGCCGAGGAATGGATATTGACTCTATTCTTTGCCCTATGTGTGGTAAAGAAGTGAAATCAACTAGGCACATTTTCTTCACTTGCTATATTGCTAGAGATATTCTACGTATGATTACTAGCTGGTGGGATATAACGTATATGGAGGTGTCCTCATATGAAGAGTGGTTGGATTGGATTCTGAGTCTTCGGCTTTCGCTCAACCATAAGCGAATTTTTGAAGGAGTTTGCTATGTGATGTGGTGGCATATTTGGAGTTTCCGTAATAAGACTATCTTCGGTTTCAAAGTCTCCTTCAAAGACGGTTATTTTTGACGATGTGAAATCTCGATCTTTTTATTAGTGTCGTTATAGATGTAAAGTTTCCTTTAGTTGGACTGAGTGGCTTAAAAACCCTCATCTTGTTATCTTGTAATTTTCTAGCTCCTTGCTAGTAGTTTTCTCTAATAATATCCGCCGTTAAAAAAAATTACAACCATATATAAAGTACAACAAGGCTCCATAAAATCTTGCACACGAGTTTCATTCAATTGTCAATTATCTACAAGTTGACTCTTAATAAACATTAAAATTGATTCAACTTAATAAACATTAAAATTAGGAAGAGCAGAAGAAGGTCGACGAAGCTTAGTAAAGAAGGCTTCGAGCGGAATATGGGATTTGGCCATATTAGTTAGTGCGGCTTCTAGGGGTGTATTCTTACGGAGCAAGTTAAGACTAGGTTTATAACATATATATTTACTCTTCTCATTTTAATCGTAAACTGAACTTTTTATGTGTGTATACTAAATAAAAAAATCTATCTGTTTTGACCCCATGAACTGTCACGACTACTCTAGTCGTGAATACCAGGCATGCCACTTTTATATTCTGTAAGCTTTGCTTGTACTCTTTGTTTGTTTGGCGGTGTTCAGACTTCAAAGAGTGCGATATCTACAACATAATACTAATTACCCACTTATAGAATATTAATGCCAGCAAAACAAAGATTTAAGGAACAAATCCTCTCAAATTTGATTTCAACATGATGGGTCATGTTGTATGTAATGTGAAGAGTGAATAAAAATTAATCCTTTAGTTTTATTAAAAGAAAAAGCAGTTATCAATTTATCTTATATTTGATTGGTCAACATTGTCAAAACATTGTCAACATTGTCTAAGATTTAATTAATAAAAGATAAAAAACGAGTGTATCTTTTGGGGTCATATGATTTATACCCCATCTAATATCCTCATTAATTATATTTATAATTTTTGATAATTTATTAAATTTGAAAACATAAATAAAATGTAAAAAAGTTGATAACATTTATTTGTAAAACAAAAAATAAACTTTTTCTTTTCTTTTCTTTTACACACACTTTATTTCCCACTTTTCTTTTCATTCTTTTCCAAACTAATTATCATCACCATTTTATCCGGTCACCATGCCTCAGTTCGTCACACCTCCGGTGAAACACCACTGCTACAACCGCCATAGTACCTGCGGCCACCATCGGTTGTGAAGAAGATGTTGTTTTCGAGATACCGTACCTCTGTCCGTCTCACTTCCATTGCACCTCCGGTGACTACCGTTTTCGGTCACCGCCATCGCACATCCGGTCACTAAAAATAAAGAAAATAGTGATGTTTAGAGTTTGTACATATAGTTTCAAGATCTAGTACATGCTTTAGTAAAAGTAACTCAATATTCAAAAACCAACTTAACGAATCACCATCACTGACGCTATACATATAAAATAGATAATGATAGTGTTTTGATGAAGATGGTGAAAAAACATAATAAATGTCATCTATAATTTGGTAGGTTTTATTGTTGCAAGTTTGCTTTGGGAATGAGGAAAAAGAAAAGCACAGTTATAAATGTGTAGTGAAAGTTAATGGGGGTCAGGATACTAATATGATGGGGTCTAAACCCACTGACCCATTTTTGGTACCAGATTTATTTACTTTATATTATAAAAAATATACAAAAGGCGAGATCACCCATTTTTGAGAATTTAATGATTTAGGCCGGCCCGACCCGCTTTTATATTAATTTAATTCGTCCGACCCGTTTATGCATTAATTAAATATTTATTGTGACCCGTAGATCCGATCTTTGTTAACAAACTCAGGACTCATTAACCTTTCGCATTAATTTTTAGTAAGTGCGCCACTAACTATGAGGGTTTGCTGCATGAATGCCAGTTGTGTTGTGTCATTGGTAATGGTTACCGTCCTATATAAAGCTTTTACCGGTGAACTAAGATGGTTTTTTTGTTGTGTAAAGTGGTTAACGAGGATCTGTGGCTTCTTGATTTTGGTATGTGTTTTTTTTGTGTGGCTTTTTGATGTTATTTGCTATGTGATATTTCATTGATTTTTAGGAGAGTTGTGAATTGTGGATTTAGGATTTGTTGGTTTTAGATGCATTTCCTTATCTAGGGTTGCTTCTCTTTCGTATGTTTAGACTTTGTATAGGATTCCTTATTTTGTAGTATTTGGTTATATGTTTGGTTTTTAGGACATTTGTAAATTGCTTTTAGTAGAGTTGTGACTTGGTTTTCAGGACAATTGTGAGTGGGTTTTAGGAGAGTTGTGAATTGCGGGTTTAGGATTTAGTTCAGACCAATTCTGAGTGGGTTTTAGGAGAGTTGTGAATTGCGGGTTTAGGATTTATTGGTTTTAGACGGCTTTGTTTATCCGAGGGTGCTTCCGTATAGGTTGTTCATGTTTTTTCTATATGTTTGTGTGTGAATGTTGTAACTGTTTTCAAATGGTTTCTGACTTTTTTCGGGTTTCTTGGTTCTACTGTTTTTCCTTATAAAGTCAAGCCGGTTCTGTTCGATCGCGTAAAAAACACTGACAACATACTGCTAGAACAATCTACCACCCCTAAAGATTGGATCGTATTGCTTCAGCCTAAAGTGCAATTGGTATCTGTACTACGCAAGCATGGTCATTCTTTTAGCTTTCTCGCCGCCATCAGCTGATCTGAGTTTCAGCTCTGTGTGGTAACCTGGTTGCCCATAGATGAAAAGAAGAGGAAACTGCAATGACATATACGACTGATGCAGCTTATTTATCCTTTGTGGCGGACCATCTTTATGCTGGATAATGACATCAAACTCTTTATTAGTTGTAATACCGTTTTCAAACACCATAGCTCCAAGAGTATTTGATGTAGGTAGCTCATAACCACGCGCCCCTTCAGCATTGTAAAGTCGTATTTTAAATTCGGGAATGTCCATCTGCCTGCATTTATCTCTTGTTGTCCTGAATAATTGTATTAGCTCATTGTGCGCGTCCAAAAATTGAATAAGCCCTTCGACTATCTGCGTGTCTAAATGACTATTATCAACCCCTCCAAAATACCTCATCCTATTTTCAACTTCGTTGTCCGTGTCATAAATATATATCTGTAGGAATCTTGGAGCTTCTCCCATAGGCGGACATAATGATCCTATCCAATGGTAGATTTGACCAGATACTTTAAAGACATATGGTCCTCTTCCAGCGTTGATAGACTCGTCGATCTTTGCTCCAAAGGATGTCATTGCGAACAACTGGTTGTATGCGCGAATATTTTCCATGAAATGCTTGTTTTGCAACAGGTTCTTTATATAGTCCAGTGGATCTCGCTCTAGTTGCATGTGAATCTGGCCCCCTCCACAACATAAATGACACTCAGGTCTCTGGTTCTACGAATGTCCCTTTAACCGCTCACCGTACCAGAAAGATGCCCCATAGTGATGACAACGCTGATTGCAGTCTCCTAAATCGAAATAAGCATATGTAGGGCCTGCAATCCACGCATAAGAATACATTTAGAAGTTATAACAAATACGGAGACTTAGAAATGACTATAGATAAATAAGTGATGTATTGAGAACAACATGTCAAAAACAGATATACCCGTATGCACGACAGAACTGGATGCATGAGCGTTCACACGTGGACGTATGTAAGATGGTTGATTTGAACAGGGTTCGGAGTCCACACATGGACGCGTTGACGGTGGTTGATCTAAAAATCTAGTGGACGGACCAAGGTTGCTCACAAAAGAGTATCGACTTCTCTTTGAAGTAGTTGCTGGACTTAGCACTGGGGTCAAGTGAAGATCTGCAGCAATTCTCTTGCGGTTTTTTGGAAGAGGAGAACCACCGACAACAGCATCTACAAAACAATATAAAAAAGAATGTGCTTAACAAACACTGACAACAAACACACATGGTATAGTCACAAACTTTATAAAAACTAATTCCTCACATTGAGTATTACGGAAAGCAGAGCCTACTGACACAGGGCGAGAAACTCTACAACCCACATCAGTAACAGTTTGGTGGAGAGTAGATGAACTACGCGTGGCACAAAGCTCTGTGTACCTCTGAAACACATTAGAACTCTGTGATGAACCAACTGAACAGCGTCTCCGCACATTCCTTGAACATAGAACATCGTATGCTTGGAAGACATCAGTATCCTCATCTGTTTTCGATTTCCATTTCCCAGAACCCATTCCACTTGCTTTAAGAATTGTACGCATATGAAATATTACAAATAAGCAACGGTGAAAAAAAACAAAAGAATAATTTAAAATACCTCTAGGAGTTGCACTACAATCAACCTTCTGCTTCCCTACAGAATACCGAGAATACCTCTGAAAGACATCCAAATATAACTGAGCATCCTAAACACGACAAATCACTAAAAAGAAACCTCAGAAGAATGAATGAAAACTGCAAACCAACAAATCGAACAATGTAGTCTGAATTTAAAAGAGTCATAAATACCTCTGAAAGCTTTAACACAATCTCTGTTTGGGTCTCTTTTACAAATCTCATAGTACCTCTTAAACACGTGTAAATACAACTGAGATTTTTCCACATTGGAAATCGCCGAAAGAGGACCCGATAAATGAAAACCTCCTATAGCAGCCAGTGACCCAAATAAAAAATGTACAAACATCATGTTACATAAGAAAATTGAATAACCAAAATAGACTCACCCTGAGAAGCCATAACACTTGGATGCAAATCTGACTGTCCAGAACGGAGGTCGCAAAGAGAACCATAGTTCGATGATACATTATGAAAGCCCTCACAGACAAAAAACTTTGTGTGGTAGGAACGATATTTGGTATTTGTTTTTCACATTGATTTAAAAGGATGTCTGGTTTTCCCATCACACTCAATTAAACAGTCATAACCACCAAGGACATAAAAAACTCATACAACAACAGCTTAAAGTCAACACAATTTTGAACCAATAAGTTTCAACCAATAAGCCGCATAAGAAAAGGCATTTTGAAAAATAGTAGAACCAAGAAACCCGAAAAAAGTCAGAAACCATTTGAAAACAGTTACAACATTCACACACAAACATATAGAAAAAACATGAACAACCTATACGGAAGCACCCTCAGATAAACAAAGTCGTCTAAAACCAGTTTTGAAACCAAAATAATATTAGAAGTGATTATTTATCTGGGTTATATGATGCATTGTCACGAGGAGAGCGGGACGGTTACAAAGTTGGTGGAAGAATAATACTTCCTATGTCTTTTACGGGTGGACCACGGTATATGTACGCTCATTATCTTGATGCTCTTGCTATTTGCCAGAAACTGGGAAACCCGTAATCTTTCATCACATTTACATGCAATGTTAACTGGCCAGAAATTAAGAGATTCATGGCACAATATCCAAAACTCACTCCTTCTGACCGGGCAGATGTTGTGTGTTGTGTTTTTGAGCAAAAAATCCAGGCTTTTGTTGCTTTCCTCAAAGAATAACAAACATTTGGAAATGTGATAGGAGGTATAATATTGTTTATTCTTTTGTGATTTTTTTTTACATTTTGTTGTAAATATTTAATAATTTTTTTTTTCATTTATTAGTCCTCTATACAGTTGAATTCCAAAAACGGGGGTTGCCACATTGTCATACTCTGCTTTGGGTTGACCCAGCCAGCAAGATACAGGTGCCAGAAGATGTCGACCGTTTCATTTCGACTGAGTTACTAGACCCTCAAATAGATCAAGATGGATACAAAGTTGTTTCTGAATTCATGATGCACTGGCCATGTGGGGCTGCCAGCCTAGAAGCCACCTGTATGAAGGGTGACAAATGCAGCAAGAAGTTTCCTAAGAAATTCAACTCTAAGACTTTTTTTGACAACAAAGATCATGTACACTATCAGAGAAGAGACACAAGTATATCTACTACAAGGCACCAATTCAAGTTAGATAATGCTTACGTGGTGCCATATAATCGTGACTTACTTCTGGATTTTCAAGCTCATATTAACGTTGAATACTGTGACTCGAGCATGCTCATAAAGTACTTATTTAAATACATATCAAAAGGAACAGACAAGATCTTTGCTCGCGTGTCTAAGCCGGTTGGCACGTCCTCAACTGAAGCAGGACCTTCAAGACAAATGGTAGATGAAATCGAGAATTATGTTGAAGGTCGTTTTGTGTGTACCCATGAAGCATATTAGAGAATTTTGAAGTTTGACATCCACCGAAGAGAACCGTCTGTCCAGGTCTTATCCGTGTTAGAAATACGAAAAAGTGTCGGTCACTACTAATATAGTTAGTCGTAGCTCGTAGTAAGTTGTAAGGTTAAGTTAGAAAGTTAATCGGGCTCAAGGCCCATGGATAAGCCCCCTAGAGGCCCTT
>BQNB010014971.1:0-46232 GCA_026074375.1 Tanacetum coccineum
GCTTATTCTATTTTCTTTTGTTCTAAAATAGTTCTAAAATTGCTAAAGTTTTTTTTAAATACTGAGTTTGTCTATTATTGTTCAAAAATGGTCATTTGAATTCAGTTTGGATCAATATTGGAAGCAAAAAGGAGTGATAAGCTACATTTAGCTTATTTAGCTTATAGCTATTTGGTTTAGAGGCAAGGTGCCATTAGGATATTGTGTTTTAAAGCCACTCACTCAGAAAGAGTGGCTAGTGTCTGAGATTACATAAATTTCAGGTTTCCTCTTCTATATTTCATTTTAGCATTCATTTAGCTTAATCAAGTAGCTTATTTCATTGACTATTTGTGTGCTTAAACCTGTTCAAAGTTGTTTAGATAGTTTAGATATTCAAATATTTTTAGTTGATTGTAGCTAGAATCCATTAAGTTCTCATTGCTTTTAAGTCTGTCATTAGAGTAGAAAAACTTAGCTGAGTAACAAGCTTATTTCTCTTAATAAGCTGTAGATTTTAGAGTTAAAATAGCTTAATTAGGTTAGTTAAAGATTGAGTAGATATAAGGTTTTAACAGTTTTAGTTTTAAAGTAGGTTTTAAGTGAGATTAAGTTTGGACAGAATTAGTTAACTAGTGTTTGGGTTAAGGTGATTTTGACCTTTAAAGTCAACAATAGACTGTCAAAGCTCTTTACATAGTTGAGGTTTTTAAAATGTTCAAGTTTTAAACAGGTTTTGAAAGTTACTTTGTAGAATTTTAAGATTTAAGGCTTAAAATTCCCTTGCCAGCACCAGGGCAGTTTTAAGATCAAATAGTTTTAGAGTTAAGTGTTTCACAAGCATTTTAGAGTTCAAATTTGATTAGTGTACACTTAAATGCATTTAGTGAGTGGTTTATAAGTTCTCACTCTAGAAACTTAGCCTGCATGTAAACCTTTGGCCAAGTATATCAGTAATAGCAGTACTTACTCAGTAAGTACTGCTGATACTTATCACTTTTCTAGTTACTTTATAGCACTTAAAATTAGGAAGTAAGAACTTAGTTTTAAGCCATTTTATAGTACTCCATTAGCTTAATATAGTTCATCTCTTAAGATTCATTTGTAAGCTTTAGATTGGCTTTTATTTTCCTGCAAAAGTAGTATAACTAGTAGTTTAGATTACTAGTTTATTCCTTATGATTTCTATTTTCTAGTTGTTCATTTTAAATTCCTTATATCTAGGTTTATTCAATAGTCATATTAGAGCTTATTTGCAAAATTTTAGTTTCTAGGATTTAGTTTTAAGCTAGTTAGCTTATTAAGATAAGCTTAATTTCAGTAACTAGCCTGAATCCTTAGCTTTTTAAGAGTAATTTCTTGACAATCTAGTTTTCATTTAGCTTATTTCTTTTTAAACATCTTTAGTATACATCATAAGCTTCATTTAGCTTCTTTTGGTTTTCATTTTCATTAAGTAATAAGCAAGAAATAAGCTAGAGTTTAGAAAAGTTAGATTTTCAAAGCAAATCCATAGTTACTGTAACACAGTTTTAAAAGCTAATTTTCTAGCTTATTCAGTGGATAAAATGTCAATGAGCTTTTATTAAAGTTGTAGTGTATAAGCTCAGGTCCAACTTTGTAGTTTTAAGTTTTTGCTTAATTTCACTTTTTAGATAAGCTAAAAATAAGCTAAATTGTAGGGTCTGTTTGGTACTTTTTCGATAGTTAAAGGTTGTCTGTTTTCACTATAGTGTAAATTTCCATTTCTTTTCCCGCCTACCCTTTACTTTCATTATTTTCATTTTCTACCCTGTCTTTTGGGATTAATAAAATAGGATTTATATTTTTAATATTAGTTTTAATAAAATTAGGGTTTAGTTTTTAATTAGCAAAATTAGAGTTCAATTGCTATATAAAAATTGGGCATTTTTATTCCTTTAGTTTTCTGCACATTTTAAGTAGTTAAAAACCATTTTTCTTTATTTTTCCAGTTAAATTTGTATTTTCTAGAAATTAAAATAGATTTTAAGTAATTTCTTTTTCTTAAAAAATTCATAGAAAATAGAAAAATAATTGGAAAATTTTAATTCTTTTTGTAATAATTTTCTTTTTCATTCTAGTATTTTTGAAAAATAAAAATAAAATTTTAGTGATAATTTTTAGAAAAAGTTTATTTTTAGTAATTCATTTTTCTTTAAAAATTCATAAAAAATTCAAAAATAGTTAAAAAATTCTAATTCTTTTTCCTAAAATTTGTGATTTTTAGGTATAAAATTTGTTAAAAGTAGTGCTTTAGATTTTAAATTTCAGTTTTAGCTCACGTTTTTAATTTTCGTGTATTAAAGTTTCGTGCTAGTTAATTGTTTTAGTTTCTTAAATTGTTTCTATAGTTTAATTGTGCTATTACATTCGTAGTGTAATTCAAAGTTCAAAAATCCTTTATACATTCTTGACTCGAATCCGAATTATTCCCGAATCTCAATTCACGACTTCGTTGGGATACGACCCGAGAAGAAATACTTCCCGGTTAAAAATATACATATTGTGTTTTCTTTAGTGAGATTTTATCCTTTTATTTCTCTTGTTTGAGGAGTAATTTGGAAAGAATTTTCACGGGATTAATACTATATATATATAAATTTGACTAGTGCTCACAAGCTTATACCAAATTTTGGCGCCGTTGCCGGGGAAGACGTGAACGATTTTTGAGGATATTCGTTGAAGTAGAGTTTTGAAGACCCTTCCTTTGGAAGTTACTTTGCTATTTTTGTATAAAAATTCAAAACATTCATTAATTCGATTCCTATCGAATTAGTTAAAAAAAAGAAAAAAATTAAAATAAACAAATTTGGATACTAGCTATCCATCTTAAACCATTCCAATAAAACAATACTATCCGTGAGTTATTGACGAGGTTACGAACGGACCTTCAAGTTTAAAAACTAAAAGGTGAGTTTAAGGAAAGGTGATAGCTACTTGCTAAGAAGTCATTGCGGCTCGCTAAGCCTTTCCGCTCACTTGTGCGTACTCTTGGAGACTTATCGTGAAGCTTGTAATTAACGGTTGCCAAAAATAATTTTTCTTTTTGATTTCCTTCCTAATAAATACTAAAAAATTGTAAATTTCCCCAAAAATAATCTTCTTAATCTCAAATTCTTCTTTTTCTTATTTTCACTAGTGCATGCGCACTCGTTCTTCCTTGGAATACACAATTCCGAGAAGACGTAATCGTCGACGTTCTCGACAACAAGGAGGCAACTCCTATTGCTTGATTAAGTTTCCGATTCAAATGGCGAATGATCGGACCTTGGCCGAGCAACTTCAAGCTCCACAGGGGGGTATGAAAGTGCTATAGTTGTATTTTTTTTTTAAAAAACCAAAAAAACTCAATGCTCAAATTTTGAACCTAAAATCTCTCTCATTACTCTTGTTCAAAATCGAATTTTTTTCGAGGCGCGGTAATGATGAGGAGCCTATGTCACATTCGTCATTTTGATGAGCATAACGATATAATCAAAGGTACCCGGATGTACCTAACTCCACCATCAACATTCTTCTCTTTCATTTTTCTCTCATTGACGGGGGTTGCCAATACATGGCTCGACAAAGAACCCCCCGAATTCTATTCTTACATGGGATGACTTAGTGTCTAAGTTCATCAACTTTTTCTTTCCACCTTCTAAGACTACCAATCTTCGGAATGAAATAACGAATTTTCGACAAATTGCTCAAGAATCTTTCTCCGAAGCTTGGGAACGTTTCAAGGAACTTCTAAGGAAGTGTCCTCACCCACGCGGTTTTCGGATCATGCCACCAATTAGAAACATTCTTATAATTTGTTTGCGCTATAATGATCAAGATTCCTCTTAATTTCGCTGCCGTGGCAATTTCTCTACAAAGTCCAACCGAGGATTCAAACATAGAGAATAAAGCAAAGTTAGATGTTCACGGAACGCCGTGACGTGATGCGTAGTGGTTACGAGATGTCCTCCATCTTCTTTACTTCATCATCTAACTTCGAATTCCAACAAATGGCGGCGGCATTAGAGGATAAGATGACTTTGACTTTTAGGAATGAAATGAATGAGATGAAAAATATGATGAAAGCTCTTGTGCCTACTCCCGTTCCGATTAAAGCGGTGGAGGAAAGGTGTACTACTTGTGGTAGTAATCATAGTTATAATGTGTGTCCAATGACTAGAGGGGTTTTGAGTACCCGGTTTATCATGTATTTTCAACAATTTCAAACAAACCGCTTTCGGTCGGTAACTTTTGTTCAAATGGATAATGACGGGTACCTAATTTCCAACTTAGCGAACCAAATAAGACCACCAGGTTACTCAACCAAGCACAAGCTTTAGGACCTTACAAGGGTATAATGGGACTAGAAATGTGAACCAAACCAATCAAGTTAACCATGGAGCTAACTCGGGCTTAACACAACAAGCTCAAGCTTATCAAGCCCCAAGTACACAAGTTCCGGTGACTTATGCTAGATTTGAGGCTTACACAAAAGCAATATGATGTTAACTTGGAATAATTTGCAAAAGAATTTGATATGATTTCCCAAAAGGGATCAACAAGATTTCTCAAGATAAGCAAAGGAATTTTCAAAATATGATGCTTAACATGTTTCAAAAGCAAATGGAAATAACAATGCATCAGGTTCAGGAACTTTACCTAGTAATACTATCACAAATCCAAGGTGTGAAGCTAGAGCTATTACGACTCGAAGCGGACTTTCTTACACACCGGTGCCACTAATTCCTCCTCCTCTCTTTGATGAGAATGAATCTTTGACTAAGAAGGAAACCGAGGTGACCAAGGATAAGGTGCTACCGAGCACCAAAGACATCCAGCCTCCGGTTATCCAAAAAAATTCTCTGTTGGGATCGGTTAAGCCGGTTAGCAGTCTAAATTTCTTCTGGCTTCTTCTGCTCAAGTTAATATTCTCACACTTCAAATGACCTTCTAAAAAGACCACCTTCCTATTCTCAAAAGGATGAATGCTCAAAAACAAAAGGAGAAAATTGATATGCAGCTTCATCAGGTTTTAGAGATGTTTCAAAGACTGCATTTCACATAAGTTTAGCTGAAGCTTTAGTTCTCATGCCAAAAAGTATACTCAATGATGTGAAAGTCTTCTTTCTAACATAAAGAAAATCTTTTAGAAGTAGCTAACACACTTTGGACCGGAATTGTTCGGCGGTGATCATGAAGAAGAAACTCCTGAGAAGTTGGGTGAATCCCGGTTGTTTCCTTAGACAATGTGACTTTACCAGATGTGTAAATGTATGCACTTAGTGACTTAGGGCCAGCATTAATCTTCATTGCCTTTGGCGATTTTATCAAGATGCTTTAAGCTACCTGAGGTTGTCACAACCAAGAACCTCGAAGCTTGCCAATGTTCATTTAGCCATTCCCAACCGGCATTGCAGAGGATGTACTTATAAAGGTTGGACATTTTTATCCTTTCCGCTTGACTTCGTGTTAGTCGATTATGAAGGGTCAAACTACCGAGGACATTGATACTTGGTAGGCCTTTCTTAGGACGCACGGGTATTATTTGCACGTCCACGGGGGAAGAGCTAGCTGATAAGGATGGTTTTGGAAAGGATAGTTTTTAAACCGGACGGTCGTCAAGACAAAGAGTCAATCCAACTTGATGGACATTTTGATGAAAGGTTCAAAGATGTTTAATGAACCTGAGAGTGATGATTCTTCTTCTCCCACATCTACTATTGTTGAAGAGTTTGACTCTCTTGTGGGAGAAATTATCAAACAAAAGGAAGAAGTTAAGAAAATATCTGACCCAGTTGCTAGAAGAAGGGCTTGTTTTACATCAAACTTAAAGGAGTTTTAGAATTCCATTCACCAAGGAAGGAGTTATTATCATTACATTAAATTGCTTCGTAGGTGCAATTTCACACATCTTTCCAAACAATAATCTTGAGGACTCTTTCAAAATGGGGGATGAGGTCTTAAAACTATTCCAAACAAGGAATTAGACAAAGAAGATCTCATTCCAATCCCAAGAGAGTCCAAAATTGGAAAAGAGTGTGATTTTCCTCTTTGTGATGATTTTCAAAGTTTCAAGACTTTTTCAATTCTTGAGGAAGAAATAGAAGAGTTTTTAAAACATGATGAATCTTTAGACATGGATTTAAATGATGAATTTAGTGATGAGGAGGGTGATGTAACTTACTTGGAAAAATTGCTTGAAGTTTTAAATGATGATCCTTTTTCACCAATTACTCCTCTTGAGTTCAAAAAGGAAGATAAAAATGTTGAATCTTTAGAAAGAAAGACTAAAGAGGATTTTAAAACAAAAGATGAACCTAAGTCCAAAAAAACAAAGTGTTACAAGTTGTTTCATCCCGACAGTGGTTATACTTATACATTTTGAGGAGCTATTCTTATGTCGGGAGTGATTATGTGTTTTATGAGGATTTTAACCTCGTGGATATGTTATTCTCCATGAACATTTGGGGAGAAGTATTTGACCCGGGGATAATATTTCATGAGAAACCTTTTGAAAAGGATGCTTTTAAGGATAAGAGTTCAAAAGAGTTAGCACCATCTAAATCTCTTTTGACTCTTGATGTTTTTGACCCACTCCACCCACCCTTAATAGACTTTCATGTTACCAAAGCATTGTCCGGGTTCACATTTTCTCTCTTGAAACTCTTTTCTAAAAAGTTTTTTGAACCCGGGATCAAAAATGCTACGGTATATCTTTCATACCTAGTTTGGGGAGGTTTCCACCTCTTGGAATTTCTTCATTCCTACTATTATCCTCCATAATGAACCTAGTTTGGGGAAATGAGTCAAGCTAGGGGACTCGTTAATAAACAAGCGCTTCGTGGGAGGCACCCCATGCTTATCTTTTTATCTTCTTTCTATTTTCTCTTTGCTTCCCCAAGGACAAATCAATTCGGGGTCGAGTATAGCTTGTACTCGGTTAACAAAAACTAAGCCGTTTTAAGTCGTTTTTGAGCTAACAATGAAAATGATGAGAGGAGGCTTGTTCTCTTTCTCGTTTTCTTGATGATTGGTTGGGCTTGTTTTGTCTAGTTTCCGGTTTTTGGAAGATTCAGGTTCATATTGTGGGAAGAACAAAGCAATGCCCACAATTTCCATTGATGGTCTCCAATCTTCTCTTCATAAAGTGGGAAATCTTTTATCCTTGTCTTTATCGAACTAACATCTATTCTTTTGGCATGACCTTAGAATTTTTGTTTAGATTCCTTTTGACCCTTATCTTTTAAACATTGAGGACAATGTTTCATTTTAGTTTGGGGAAGGATATCTTCGATATTGACTTGCACTTCACGCAACCTTGTTTGAACCTTTTTGAATTATCCTTTTTGTGAAAAAAGTGGAAAATTTTAAATTTTTGCTTACAAGAGAAGTATAGTATTGGGGAAAAAATACCAATTTTGGTAATCCGTTGGTGAGAAATAGGGTTAATTTGACTTGAGGAGTGAAAATGCCCTAGCTAGTTCTTTAACCTACCTTTGTGGGGCTAAGGCTTTCACAAATACTAATTGCGTTGGATTTTTAAAATGTGAAGAAAAGAGATGATGTAGTTAAAATATCAAGTGTATTTGCTTATGCAAGGTGTATTTGGAAACCTAAAGCTTATATGAATGATTTGTGTCTTTTTTACTTCCGCAAGCTCTTAACACACCTAATCATACTCGTGCTCTTTTAAATTAAACTAGATCAACCATTGTCTTTAGAAAAAGTTTTTACATTTGATAAATAATTTATGTAGTAGATTTTTGTTTCAAATTTATAAGTTGATTTTCTAAAGGTTATTTTGGGTAAAATTTTTTCCATTAACAATAATATATTATAAAAAATGAATGCCAATGAAGCATTTTAATGCAAATGCATTATTTTTCGTGCAATGAAGCATTCGCAAAAATAGTATAATAAAAGCTATATATAGTTTTAATGTTGGGTATCCATGTTGGAGTGAGACTCGGATGTGGTCGCAACTAAGGTTAAGACTATGTACGGGAATTCAAGGTTCGTAGCATTCATCCTAGGGAGCGGCGGCCTAGGTGATGATTTGCAAACTAAGGGACTTGGGATTCTAGGCTTTGTAGAAAAAGGTGTTGTGTCGATAACAAAAACGTTCAGCACGGATTGGGGGTATCGAACTAAGAACAACCGGTGTGATGCGATATTCTTTTGGGGAGAAAGGCCTAAGTAGGGGTTCGAACTAAGAACAACATTCCTATTGAAAAAAAAAATAATAATTTATAGTATATGGATAAATTAAAGAATATGGTTTTTAAAATGTCATTTTCTAGAATCAATTATAGTTTGTTTTCCCCAATTTCTTTTTAGCTTTGAGTCGAGGTTTATCTCTGTTTATTAACATTTAAGTCACAAGGCTTAAGGGTGTAAAGCTTAGATGGATTTCAACTATAAAGATAAATTTGATCTATGGGTTGAGTTGAAAAGGTGCACCATCTTAATCATTAATTTTTCTTGGGAGTGGAAAAGTTTACCAAGTTGTAAGTATAAGAGCTTATCATTTGGACTTATATTGAACTATGATTTGTTTAATAGCTTTGTTTAGTCTAGTGAAAAGTCAGGGAAGACGAATTTTCCTCTTTTGTGCTCTATTAATCGGGAGTAGCCTATTTCAATGAGCCTAAAAGTTGCAAAATTGCAATGATTGCCATTAATGTGTTTCCATAAGATAAAATGTTGAGAAAAAGCTTAAGTTGTTTAAAAAAGGTGATTCATAAAAGGTGAAAACAAGGGCGTTTTGGAAACTTGTTAGTTTACAAAGTGTACAATTGATAAAATTGCGTGAGGACACGGCAATCCTTTAGTTTGGGGAATTTTGATAAGTGTTAAATTGTATACATTAAATACCCAGGATTTCGCCAATAAAAGCCAAAAAAATATGCCAAAAGATGGAAATATGTGTGCTTTTGTGTCATAATGTGCAGGAAAGGATATCAAAGTCAAAAAGAGCAAAAACGAACCAAAACCGACAAGAAACGGAAGAGACAAGTGATCAAGAGAAGAAAGTCAATGAAGACTCAATTATCAAGTGCCAAGGACCAATATTGACAAGTTTCAAGATTACAAGGGCTTATTTGGAAGTTTCTAAGTTCAAGGGACTAATCTTGCAAAAGATAAAAGTTGCTTTTAAAGAGGAAAATAAAAGTTATCAACTACAAGGGCTAGAACTGTCAAACTTCAAACTCATTTTACACTACACCATTGAAAAAGAAACACAAGGACTACTTTTGCAATTATCCCAAAGATTCAAACTCATACGCGGGTTTAATTTCCCCCAACCACCCCCAACAGCTTTTCCCGCCTAAAACCCGAATAAACCCAAGCTTCACAAATCCCTTCTCCCGTTCTTCCTACTCTTCCCCACCTCGTATTAACAGTCTTCCACGTCATTTCTATGACGTGGCAACCTCCCATTGGTCCGAACACATCACCATTCAACATCCAACGGTTAAGATTCAAACCAAAGAGATCCAACGGCTGTAAAGGATTGAAGCTCTCATCCTCTCTTCACTCTCAACTATAAATAGGAGCTCTTAGTTAGTTTTAGAGAGTTAGTTTTTAGAGTTTTCAATTTTCTTTGTATTTTTTTCAATTTCAAGTACTGTTCATTTGTCGAATTAAGTTTTTTTTAATCTTTCAATTTCAGTTGTATTTCTGTTTTTTGATGATGTGTATTACTCTTCTTTCTTAAGCAATAAAGCAAGTTGAATTGTGTTTGTTTTCAAGATTTCATGTTATAAGCTGATTTTACATAATAAGCTTGTAATAAGCTCATTTTAGCTTAATTTGTTTTCTCTAGTTCTAAAGTAGTTCAAACTTTATAAAAAGTCTTTTGAATACTGTTTTTGTCTATTTTAGTTCAAAAAATGTTCATTTGAATTCATATTGAGCAAGTTTGGAAGCATTGAGGAAGAATAAGCTAAATTCAGCTTAATGAGCTTATAGCTTGATGGTCTAGAGGCAAGGTGCCATTAGGTTTATGTTTTAAAGCCACTCACTCAACAAGAGTGGCTAGTTCTGAGACTTCAATTCCAGGTTTCATCTTCTATATTTCATTTTAGCATACATTTAGCTTATTCCATTAGCTTATTTCTTTGTCCTTTTTGTGCTTAATCTTGTTTAAATTTGTTTAGTTAGCTTAGTGATTCAAATGCATTAAGTTGTTGTAGTTATAATTCATTGAGATCTTAAGTGTTAGATTCTGTCATATAAGATTAGAAAAAGCCTAGCTGAGAAACTAGCTTATTCCTCTTAATAAGCTGTAGGTTTTAGTGTTAAAATAGCTTAATTAGGAGAGTTTAATACTGAGTAGATATAAGGTTTTAAAAGTTTTAGCTTTAAAATAGATTTTAAGTGAAATGTTAGTTTGGACAGGATTGTTAAGTAGTGTTTGGATTTAGGTGTTGTTGACTTTTAAAGTCAATTTAGTGAAATTTACATCAAGGAGGCTTTGTTAAGTCATATAATAATAGTTTTAAATAGGTTGTAAGAATTTGTATGTAGAATTTCAAAGTTTTGAGCTTTTAAAATTCCCTTGGCCTGCACCTGGGTAGTTTTTCGTGTTAATTAAGTAATTTTATATTTTAGCGATTTATAGCATTCTAGTGTTCAGTGTGGTTTATGTAGACATAGTTACATTTTCTATCTTAGTGAGTAGGTTTAAGAGATCTAAACTAGAAACTTGGCCTGTATTTGAGTATTTACCAAATACATCAGCATAAACAGTATTAACTCAGTTAATACTGTTTGATGCTTATCACTTTTCTAGCCATTTTTTAGCATTTGAAATTAGGAGTTAGAATTTGGTTTTAAGTGCCTTCATAGTACTCCATTAGCTTAGTATAGATAATCTTTTAAGTTTCATTTTTGAGCTTTTAGCCTAGCTTAAATGTTCTTGCAAAAGTAGTATAGTAGCAGCTGAGATTTATAGCTTATTTTCTTTTGGAATTCTGATTTCTAGTTGTTCATTTCAAAATCCTTTTATCTAGATTCATTCTTTAATCATAGAATAGCTTATTTGCAAAAATTCAGTTTCTAGGATTTAGTTTTAAGCTAGTTAGCTTATTAGAAATTGCTTAATTCCAGTTAATAAGCTGAACCTTGCACTTTTTAATAACAAATTTCTCATTAATCCTGTTAACTCTTAGCTTAATTCTTTTTAGAAATCTACAGTACATATTACAAGCTTCATATAGCTTCTTTTGGTTTTAATTTTCATTTAGAAATAAGCTAGTAATAAGCAAAAGTTTAAAAAGTTAGATTTTCAAAAGCAAAACCTTAGTTTCTGTTAAGCAGATTAAAAAGCTAATTTTCTAGCTTATTCAGTGGATAAAAGTTCATAGTTCTTTTGTTAAAGTTGTAGTGTATAAGCTCAAGTTTAACTTTGTAGTTTTAAGTTTTTGCTTATTTTCACTTTTTAGATAAGCAAAAATAAGCTAGGTCGTAGGGTTTATTTGGTACATTTTCAATAGTTAGAGGGTATCCGTTTTTACTAGAGTGTAATTTTCTATTAGTTTTCCCGCCTACCCTTTACTTTCATTTGTTTCATTTTCTACCTTGTTCTTTTTACTATAATAAAATAGTTTTTATATTTTAAATGTTAGTTTAATAAAATTAGGTTTTAGTTTTTAATTAGTAAAATTAGGGTTCAATTGGTTTATAAAAATTGGGCATTTTTATACCATTGATTTTCTGCACCTTTTTAGTAGTTAAAAACTATTTTTCTTTATTTTTTCTAATTGAATTTGTATTTTCTAGAAATTAAAATAGATTTTAAGTAATTTCTTTTTCTTAAAAAATCATAGAAAATAGAAAAATAATTGGAAAATTTTAATTCTTTTTGTAATAATTTTCTTTTTCATTCTAGTATTTTTGAAAAATAAAAATAGAATTTTAGTGTTAATTTTTAGAAAAAGTTTATTTTTAATAATTCATTTATTCTTTAAACCTTCATCAAATAATTCAAAAATAGTTTAAAAATTCTAATTCTTTTTCTATAAATTTTCTTTTTAAATTTGTGATTTTTAGGTAATTTAATTTTTGTTATAAGTAGTTGCTTTAGATTTTAAGTTTCAGTTTAGCTCATTTTTTATTTTTCGTGTATTAATTTTTCGTGCTAGTTAATTTGTTTTAGTTTCTTAAATTGTTTCTATAGTTTAATTGTGCTATTACATTCGTAGTGTAATTCAAATCGTTTCAAATAAAATTTCCTTTTATACATTCTTGACTCGAATCCGATTATTCCCGATCTCAATTCACAGACTTTCGTTGGGATACGACCCTAGAAGAAATTACTTCCCGGTTAAAAAAATTATTACATATTGTGTTTTCTTTACGTGAGATTTTATCCTTTTATTTCTCTTGTTTGAGGTGGTAATTTGGAAAGATTTTCACGGGCATTATAACTATATATTTATATTCTTATAGATATATAATAAATTTAACTTGTGCTCACAAGTTATACCAATGACATAAAAAATGCCTGAAGATTGTTACATTGAAATGTATCTTGATAGTGAAGATAATAGAGTAAGAAAATCAGTTTATTGCTAGATTAAACAAGGTATCTATCACCAGATGGAGGATTATCTTAGTTTATTATTTAGAGCCATGGAAACTTCAGGCTGTCAACTATTCATGGAGGTAACTTTATTAATTTTGATTAGGATAAGATTTATTTCATTTGTATGACTTGATAAGGGATCAGTACTCAAAAGTTACATTAGATGGATTTGAATTGATTCTTTAGGGAGACTTGAAGATTATGATGGAATCTCACAAAGGAATGAACAAGTGACTTTGAGAGTGCGTCAACAAGATTGGTTATATTGTCACATGGAGGGTGATTGTATGTTTTTGGTGTGGAGTCTGCATACTGGAGTTTGAGGATGGAATAGTTATTCATATGTTGGCTTGAAAAAAAGATATCCTCTATTAAAAGATTTATTGCAAAGGATGCTTGATCTTGGTTTGGAAGTTGAAAGAGAAAGTTTTGTTGCTCTTGATTTGATAAGATTTATTAAGCAACAGATAGATGAAGAGGATGTTAATGGAATTGAGAGGGGATGAGTGTTGGCTAAACCACCACACAAACAAATGGTCATCCCAAGTTCACCATGCTTAACAGCATAAAGAACATGGCTAGTCCATAAGCAAACGGCTTGTGGTAAAGGGATTCTCCAAATCCTTTACGGTTGACATTTACCAAAAAATTATAGGGTTTTATCTTTCCTTACTACTTGGTGAAGTGTGCGGCTGTCCAAGATCAACGAGTTCTTGGTAAGGGACTAATCAAATCTTTTTGATAGCTGATGGGCTGATAGTTTGCTAAAAACTATATGGTTTATCAATGCACCATGTTATGGCAATGAAGCATTGGCTAGTCCAAAAGCAAACGGTATTTGGTAAAGACAAATCAATTCCATTGATGGTTGACAGTTTACCAAAAACTGTATGGTAATTAACTCACCATGTTTTTAAAATAAAGAGTTAACTATCCCAGAGCAAACGGCTACTGGTAAAGGAACATCAAATCCGTTTATGGCTGGTAGTTTGCCAAAAACTACAAAGCCAACTTAGTTGGATTGTTGCTGAAAAGATGTTGCTGTGTTGCTGAGAAGACAAAGTTGCTGCTGAAGATGGATAGTGTTTAAAAGCTCAAGAAATGTTAAAAGTGTTTGGATACATCCTCTATGCGCTAAAGAAGATAAATCTGAAGAAACATGAAGTTAAAAGAGTTCAACATTCATGTTTAAGGGAGGATTGTTGGGAATTACGTTTTCCTAACTTAGTACCGACAGTATTAATAGTTAGTACTGATAGTTATAGTTAGTACTGACAGTACAAAATGTTAAGTACTGATCAGTTAGTTAGTACCGATAGTAGAAATTAGTTAGTACCGTTTAAGAGATATGTATGAGATATTTTAGGAAAAGATATGTACGCGTTTTGTAAGCCTGTTAGGGTTTATCCTTGGTCTATAAAAGGATCCCTCTTGGCATAGTTAGATATACGAACTCAATATATCTCATACAAAATCATATCTCATAGTTAGTAATCTGTAATCACTCAAAGCAGATTAATAGAAATTATTATTTAGTTTTTTATTGTTCTTCTTAGTACTTGTGTTAAGATTCCGCATTAACACATAGTATTCATAGTCAGTGTTTCTACATAGTCAACTGTATTTATACATCTTGGCTATCATCCTTAATAGGCTGCAGAGATCTATTCAACAAGGGACTCACATTTCTCGATACGTAGACACCAAGAAAAATTTCCATCTCATACACTAATTGACAAATAGAAGGCCCTAATCATCTTTAATTATTTTTTTCATATCAAAATAAGCGTACATCCCCATAATTAATTCCACGTTCCACAAAGAATCATAGAAGACTTTTGGCTCCAGGATCCTTTGAAGGGTCTCAAATAGGTTTCAACATGTAGCTTGTGTATACCAACGAATCATAGAATGATTGTAACATATTTGTTATAAATTATTCTTTTAATTCAAAAATTAAAGAGGGTTTTTAACCTACACAAAGATCTATGATGAATCTGTGTTTAGTCTAAAATAAATTGATGACAAATAAACACACATCTGAGATCAATTGGTTCAATGTATATTTTCAGTTTTGAGATTTTGTTTGAGTATATTGTTGAAGTATGGAGATGATATAGGATTAGTTTGGAGTTGAGAGTGGTATGTGGCGATGGGTATAGGTTTAACACCTCAAAATTTATTTCGCAGCGGAACCAACAGTTTGGGTGTTAAGTCATAGCACAACAACATAAGAATATAAAGAACGACTCAAAAGAGACGTTTAAAACATAACATTGTCCCATTCATGTAAGATCAGAGTTGAAAATTTATCCACGAGATCGTCACCATACAACATCATAACATAAATTTTAAAACCATAACACAAAGTGTTTTTAATGAATGGAACCAAAACAAGTTTAGTCAAAACATTTCGCGCTAAACTCCATTCGCCACTCCAAGCCATCAACCCTGATTACCTAAGATAAAACATGCTAAATAAGTCAACGAAAATGTATAGGAATAGTCCATAGAATTTATATGAAAATTAAAAGTGAACACAAGTATTTTTTATTAATCAATTGCGCAAAAAACTTGTGGATCAAACTAGTTATAATCACTAATGCATTAAGCTCATGCCACTGAAATGTTAACCAACATATTATAAATATGTAATCATTTGCCCCGCAACTAGGTAATATTGCAATATACGTAAAGAAATTCTCAATACAAAATGTCCTTTAGGGGTGATCACGCCATGGATGTCACAACCCCAAACAGGGCAGTCACGGCCCAATAGATCTACTTAATGTACTAGCGCTCACCCATCATAGGTAATTAACAGTGCATGAAATTAGGGGGCCTTTTTGCAATAGGTACTTATGCAATTAGTTCACAATCGGGACCAGCATACCGAAAATCACTTGTGTTCAATTTATAAAACTAGCATGTATCTCCCTCGCGGGGTTTATAAAAACATTTATAAGTAGAAAGGCGAGGCTATGAACTCACCGAGAGAACAATTAGATCAGAAGTGTGACGAGTCTCGAACGAGCGGGAAGTACTCCTAAGCACCTCCTAAAATACGTGACGCGACTTAGTACGTAGAAAGAAACAATACGAAAAAATTAAACAAGTGATCATGAGATGTGTTTCCGAGATAAGCATGGCATTCCACTAGAACTTCCCCAAATCCTTTTTAATCCCAAAATGACTTGTGATCTGGTCTTATAGGTAAATGAACACCTACTAAGTTTCGGCTTTTAATTTTTATTTTATCAAAGTGTACTATACGTTTTTAAATTTTGAGACTAGACGTAAAAACTCAGTTTCTGATTTTGACTCAACTTTATGGACTCATAACTCCTAGATCACAAATGTTTTAAATGTGAGTCTTTCACTCCTGGAAAGCTATATATGTCTAGGTTCCAAAAATGTAAGACTCATAATCTACAAAGTTTCATAACTATGTGAAAAGACTGTTTTACCCCTGGTTACCCAAAACAAAAAGTTTCCAAAATTTTTACCCTTTACGGAAATGGCCATAATTCCTAAACCATGATAGAAATGAAGGTGAGGACAATTTATATAGCTTCCTTAAGATTTCTACCACTGATCCAATCTTTAAAACCTAACCTTTTATTGCAAAAACCTGGAGTTTAACTCGTTTTCTAATCATAGGTCCATATTTGACCTATTTTCTTATTTTGACCATATCTCTCTCATCCCAAGGAGTTGGTTGGGCATACAACTATCCTATGATGCCAAGACATATATCTATCCAAACATGTAATTTAATCATAGGCTCCAAGCCAAAGTATTTCTGTTATAACATGTTTTTGCTACTGTTTCAAAACAATCCCAATTATTTACTCCAAAACCCATCCTAACATCAATCCTAACTCTAACCAATCACATGCAATGCCATACCAAGCTCTTAAACACAACTCATACATCATATAAACATGCATTTCCAGAATTAAACATCCATTTTTCATGGATCAAAAGTAAAATAAAGGGTAAAAGCCATAGAATACCAACCTACTTTCTGAAACTTACCACAATGAACCATTTACTTTTTTATTACCGATATGACCAATGTACTTTCAAATTATTTTTCAACTTGAACAAAACGTTTGTACCGTTAGTTATTATGTGACAACGTTATTCAATTTAGCTAACGATCGTTTGAGGAAGTTTCAAAAATCGTCCCTGTGGTTTTAATATATTTTTCTTTTTTTCGAAAAAAAAAATTTCGAAATTTTTATAAAAAATTTTGAAAATTTTTTTTTTTTTGAAAATTTTTTCGAAAATATATATTTTTTCGAACATTTTTTTTGAAAAAAAATTTCAAAATTTTTTTCTAAACTTCTTTTTTTCGTAAATTTTTTATGTGTATAAATTTTTTTTCGAATTTTTATTATAAAAATTTTCTCGATATTTTTTATAAAAATGTGTAAAAATTTTCGAAAATTTCGAAAATTTTTGCAAATTTTTTCGAAAATATATATTTTTTTCGAACATTTTTTTTGAAAAATTTTTGAAATTTTTTTTTTTTTTTCGAAAATTTTTTAAAAAATTTCGAAAAATTTTTGCAAATTTTTATAAAAAAGAATTTTCAAATTTTTTTTCGTAAATTTTTTATGTGTATAAATTTTTTTTCGAATTTTTATTATAAAAATTTTCTCGATAGTTTTTATAAAAATGTGTAAAAATTTTCGAAAAAAAAATATATTTACGAAAAAAAATTTCGAAAATTTTTACACATTTTTATAAAAAATATCGAGAAAATTTTTATAATAAAAATTCGAAAAAAAATTTATACACATAAAAAATTTACGAAAAAAAGAAGTTTAGAAAAAAATTTTGAAAATTTTTTTTCAAAAAAAATGTTCGAAAAAAATATATATTTTCGAAAAAAAAAAAAATTTTCAAAATTTTTTATAAAAATTTCGAAATTTTTTTTTCGAAAAAAAGAAAAATATATTAAAACCACAGGGACGATTTTTGAAACTTCCTCAAACGATCGTTAGCTAAATTGACTAACGTTGTCACATAATAACTAACGGTACAAACGTTTTGTTCAAGTTGAAAAATAATTTGAAAGTACATTGGTCATATCGGTAATAAAAAAGTAAATGGTTCATTGTGGTAAGTTTCAGAAAGTAGGTTGATATTCTATGGCTTTTACCCTAAAATAAAAATCAAAGATCAAGAAGTAACCTAAATCTTACTAGAAAATGATTTAGACAAGAAAATCAAAACCAACCAACACTTCTTTCTTGATTGGGGCTGAGTTAGACCCACTCCAACACCCTAAATCTTGAATCACAAGGGTTCAATACACCCTAAATAACAATAGTCCAAGATCCAACCTAGTCTTGATTAAAGTCTTCCATTAAAACTTCAAGAACTTCTTCAAAACTTCAAGAAAATCTACCAAACTTTGCAAGCAACTCAAGGATGATGTTGTGATGGTAAAAAGGAGAAGAAAATTTTTGTAAGATGATAGTGGTGGTGGTGATAAATTCAGCAGCCATAAGGAGTAGGGAGGAGAGGTTTTCTTGGTTTGAAACTAGGTGAAGTGAAGGGGTTGCATGTATGGGAAAAATGAAAGTAATAATGGTTTATAGAAAATGTAAAATATGTTGTGTGTGGTGTTGTACAAAACCGGCCATAGGCCTACAATAGGGTGATTATACTTTTTTTTATTGTGTATTTAATTTAAAGTATAGTAAGAGTTAGATTTAAGAAAAGTTAAGTTTTAGGTAAAACGCGAGTTTTAAGCAAGAAATTTACGTAAACGTGACCACAACGGAATATGACAATGATGTAAATTATAAACATCAGGGAGTATTATGAGAATATTAAACCACTTAAGGCACGAAGACGAAATAGATTCCCAAATACGGCTCACTTAAATCTAAGAACGGGAAATTCCTATCAAATCGGGTAAACTTAAAATTAATGACTTTGCTTAAAAATAAAAATAGAAATAAAGCTCAGAATAAATAGTGACCTTAAATACGGAATGTTACATCCTCCCCTCCTTATGGGAGCGCCGTCCCGGTGCTTGATTCCTCTTTCTTGTCTTCTGATTACTCGAGAAAAGATGAGGGTAATTTCTTTTGAAGAAATTTTATCGCTCCCAAGTATATTCCGGACCTCGCCTTGAATTCCATCGAACTTTGACAATGGGAATTCGAATTTGCTTGAGCTGCTTTACTTCGCGGTCCGTGATTTCTACTGGTTCTTCAATAAAGTGCAATTTGTCGTCAAGTTGGATCTCTTCAAGTGGGATAACCAAGTTTTCATCCGCCAGGCATTTCTTGAGATTCAAAACATGGAAGGTGCTATGAATTCCATGGAGTTTATCAGGAAGCTCCAGCTTGTATGCCACGGGACCAATTCTTTCTATGATTTTGAATGGCCCAATGTACCGTGGACTCAACTTACCACGTTTCCCAAAGCGAATTACGCCCTTCCAAGGCGATACCTTTAACATGACCATATCACCCACTTAAAATTCCATCGGTTTGCGTCTAACATCCGCATAACTTTTCTGACGGATTCTGGCAGTTAGCAATCGATTCTTGATTTGAAAAATCCTTTCTGTTGTCTCTCGGACCAATTCGGGGCCAGTGAGTTGGCTATCTCTAACCTCACTCTAGCAAACTGCCGATCTACACTTTCGCCCATATAAAGCTTCAAATGGCGCAACCTTGATCGTCGCATGGTAACTATTATTGTAGGAGAATTCGACCAATGGTAAGTGTCAATCCCAGCTACTACCAAAACCAATTACACATGCTCGCAACATGTCCTCCAACGTCTGAATAGTTCTCTCGCTTTGACCATCTGTCTCTAGGTGGCAAGCGGTGCTCATATCTAGTTGGGTTCCCATCGCTTCTTGCAGTGATTTCCAAAATCTTGATGTAAACAAGCTGTCTCTATTAGAGATAATTGACGTAGGTACGCCATGCTTACATACAATTTCCTTTAAGTATAATTGGGCGAGTTTTTCTATGCTGTCAGTCTTCTTCATCGGCAAGAAATGAGCAGATTTAGTTAGTCGGTCAACAATAACCCAGATGGAGTCATAACCACTTGGCGTTCATGGAAGTCCTGAGACGAAATCCATGGTTATTTTCTCCCACTTCCACTCTGGGATTTCAAGTTGTTGGAATATACTAGATGACTTTTGGTGCTCAGCCTTTACCTTGGCACATGTCAGACATTTACTGACATAGGTAGCGATCTCAACTTTCATGTTCGGCCACCAATAGAGCTTCTTTAAGTCTTGGTACATCTTGTCTGACCCTGGGTGAATGGAATATTTATATTTGTGCGATTCATGCATGATCAAATACCGTAATCCCCCAAACAACGGAAACCAAATTCGCCCTTCAAAGCATTAGGTTCCATCAGAACGAGTCTCAAATATCGGCTTGATCAGCCTTCTAAGATTTTTAGCTTTCACGTTTTCCTCTTTCATCGCCTCAGTCTGAGCATTGAGATTTCTCTCAGGTAAATTGGTGTGTACCGTCATTACCAAAGATCTAACCCTTATTGGTTCTCTGTCCTTTCGACTCAGGGCGTCGGCCACTACGTTGGCCTTACCAGGATGGTAACGGATTTCACAATCATAGTCACTCAAAAGTTCAATCCATCGCTGCTGTCTCATGTTGAGCTCCTTTTGATCCAGAATGTATTGTAGACTCTTATGATCTGTGTACATAGTACACTTAGTACCATACAAATAATTCCTCCAGAGTCTAAGTGCAAACACTACAACACCCAGTTCTAAATCATGGGTCGTGTAGTTGTCCTCATGCTTCTTCAGTTGTTGAGAGGCATACATAATCACCTTTTCCTTCTGCATCAGAACAGCTCCATAACCCTTGTGCGACGCATCACAGTATACAACGAAGTTCTCAGTTCCCTCAGGCAAGGCTAGGATAGGAGCGGAGCATAACTTATGCTTCATGGTCTGGAACGCTTCATCTTCTTCCGTACCCCATTCATACTTTTTGTTCTTCTGGGTCAATTTAGTTAGAGGCTTGGAAATTAACGAAAAACCCTCGATGAATCTTCGGTAATATCCGGCTAAACCTAAAAATTGTCTTACTTCTGTCGGTGTTGTTGGTGCAGACCAATTTCGGATAGCCTCAACCTTCGCAGGATCCACGTAAACACCTTTATTGTGGATCACGTGACCAAGAAATTGTACCAACTCAAGCCAGAAATTGCACTTCGAGAATTTGGCGTACAATTGCTCTTTCTTGAGTAACTCCAAAATGTTCTTCAATTGTTTTTTGTGCTCTTCTTTATTCTTGGAGTAGATAAGTATGTCATCAATGAATACGATCACAAATTTATCGAGGTATGGCTTTCACACTCGATTCATTAAATCCATGAATACCGCAGGAGCGTTGGTTAGACCAAACAGTATTACTTGAAATTCATAGTGACCGTACCTAGTCCGAAAAGATGTAATGGGGATATCTTCTTCTCTAATTTGGAGTTGGTGATAACCAGACCGCAGATCAATCTTTGAGTATACGCTGGAACCTTGAAGTTGGTCAAACAAGTCGTCAATCCTCAGGAGTGGATACCGATTCTTGACTGTCAACTTATTTAGCTCGCGATAATCGATGCACATACGGAATGATCTGTCCCTCTTCTTAACGAATAACACTGGAGCTCCCCAGGGTGAAGAGCTCGGGTGAATAAACCCTTTCTCTAGTAAATCCTTCAATTGGTCCGACAATTCATTCAATTCAGACGGTGCCAAACGGTATGGTGCACGCGCGACAGGTGCGGCTCCAGGCACAAGCTCAATTCTAAATTCAACTTGTCGAGGTGGTGGGAGTCCTGGAAAATCATTCGGAAATACCTCAGGAAAGTTATGAATCACTGGCACGTCTTGCAACTGTTTCTTTGACGGTTCTTTCTCTGTCACTTGAGCTAAGAACAACTCGGATCCCCTTTCTATGTATTTTCTTGCTTTAATGCAGGATATCACTTTTAATCGTGATGCACCACTATCACCCTTAACAACTAACGTCTTGTTCTTGTAAGGTACATGTACCTCCTTTTTACCACACACGATAACGGAATCACGTTCTACCAACCAATCCATTCCAATTATTACATCGAACGTACCCAACTCTATTGGCATGAGATCAATGTCAAATAAGTGGTCAAGTAAATTCAGAGTACAACCCTTCAGAACAGTGTTGGTGCATACCACTTTTCTATCGGCTAGTTCGACTTCGTAACTAGTATTTAATTTGGCTGGTTTAATATCTAATAAATGGCTAAATCTAACATCCACAAAACTTTTATCCGCTCCTGAATCAAACAGTATTGTAACATAACGATTATTCAATAAGAACATACCAGTCACGACATTCGGGCCCTGGTTGTGTTCGGCATCACGGACGACATACGCTTGACCCCGCACGTTTCCACCTTGTCGATAAGCTCTCTTTGGGCATGCATTGCTATTGTGGCCTCTCTCACCACATTCATAACAAACTACAGTTGATCAAGCATTGGTACCAGAAGCCACATTCCTGCTTCTACAATCCTTTTCCTTGTGTCCCATTTTCCTACAATTGTTGCACTTTGGTTGGTACTGATCAAAATGACATATCCCATAACGGTTACATTTAGAAGCAACCCCAGTTTGGTTTTCTCCCGCATTTGGAGTAGTGGTCAGAGCCCTAGCATTCCCATGTCTTTGATTATTATTCTGGTTGTGGCGGTTGTTGTTCCGGTAATTTCTCCGGTTGTTGTTGTTGTTGCCACCCTGATTGTTGTTGCTCTCCCACTTTCTCTTGTTGCTCTCAGCAATTCTTTCAGCTTTGGCTTGTAACTTCTGCTCCATTAGGGTATGAGCCATTCAGACAGCCTCATTAAGAACAACAGGTCTGGAAGAAGTTGTTTCTCCTTTAATGTTTTCAGGCAAGCCACGTAGGTATGCCTCCACTTTCTTCTTTTCGCTCGAAACCATTTCTGGGCATAGCAGGACCAATTCATTGAACCTTTGGGTGTAAGCAGATATATTGGAATCTTTCACCCTCAAGTTCCACAGTTCAACTTCCATTCTTTGTATCTCTTCTGGCGGACAAAATTCTTCTCTCATCATTATTTTCATATCATTCCAAGACTTTGCATTAGCCACCTCAAGCCCCAAGGTGGCGACCTGAGAGTTCCACCATGTCAGGGCTCGACCCTGAAGTGTAGCCGCAACAAACTTTACCTTGTTTCTCTTTGCACATTCGCTGATGCTGAAAACACTTTTCATTTTCTCGAACCAACAGCATAACTCAACAGCACCTTCATTTCCGTGGAAACTAGTGGGGTTACATTTCATGAAACTTGAGTATGTACATTCACGAGTAGGTGGTGCCCTACCTTGGCCTCCAGCATTTCCCCCGGTATTACCGCCGGGTCTACCAGCTCCATTAGTGTTTCCTCTTGTAGCACGATCCTGAGCAAGTGCTTCAGCCACCCTATCAGAGACAAGCTTCTCAATGGCGGCTTGGGTCATTGCCCTTGGCGGCATGATTCTGTCATATCATGAAGAAAACTCAATAAGTATTCATACAATGGTATAACCATAACATGTATAAGCAATCAATTCCAAGGAAAACAGAATAATCACACATGTATAAATAATCAAAGCCCAAAAGAGATTACAACACATCATATAGATAATCAAGGATAGTAATTCTTCATCCATCACAAAAGATAGTACAAGGTTGCATTGTTTTACCAAAACATGACCAATGTATTTACAATCATAAGTACTAAGTCTATAACGGACATGCCCGTATAGTGATAGCAAAATAAGAGTATACAATGTCCTACATACAGATGATAATGTGGGGATCAGGTGGATGTGATGGCTATGGTTCAACTTGTAGTTAGAGCATCATTTTCCACATCTTTGTGGCAGCATCTCTAACCATGACATAAGGATCATCATGTCGAGGACGACGAGTAGGACGGGGAGAAGGATCACCAGGGTCAGTACGATCAACAGGAGTCACTGGAGTAGTAGGTACCACATATGGTCTTTCATGGTAATGTCTAAAACGGGTGTAGGTGCCACTGCACCTCAAAGGACCACTGTCTCAGATTATGGTGGTGCCATGACAAGCGATCAAAATCCCTCTGAGTAGACTCTAACATCATCTTCAATTTCTTATTTTCTTCTCGGTCTCCCTTCACTAACTCTCGAACTTGATCTTCCAATGTCACACGTTTCTTTCCGAGTGCATGTTTGACCCTTATTATGACTCTTAAATCACTGTCGAATTTGCAAATACTTGTCCCATCCACACTATGCGCTTTTCAGGTTCGAGTATTCAGTGTTAGCCCGGTCAAACATCTGTTGGACTAGCCCTTGACTTGGGCCCCTATGTAGTGTGTTGTCATCTCTTGCTGTAGGGCAGGAGCCAACAACCTGTCGAAGAAGGTCGAGTTCCCACATAGACGTACCCGAGTAATAGGCGGCACAGTGGTATGGTACCCTAGTGATGGTACCAACAGTATCAGCCTCAGCCTCCTGCTCATGATCATCAGGAGTAGGAGCAACCGTATCCTCGGACTCAGTGTCTGAAATCTGGTGGTGGTAGGTTGAGGGATCAGCCTCATCATAGCGTGATGACCTCAGCATCTTCTTCATCATTATTTTCTTCCTCCCTTCTTCATCATCTCTGGATCTTCTTCCTCTTTCTTCTTCTTCTTATCATCTTCGAGTATCATCCGTTCATGTTACCATTTCTGGTTCGAGGAATTTGGCGTGAGGAGCTAAAATATTTAAATGGGTCGGACTCGGGCGCGGCTCAGGTTGTCTCTTTCGGATTGTCTTTCGGGAAGGTCACACAACATGAATTAGGAGGTAGATTTGCATGATAATTCTGTAAATCATGCAAAAAAAATAATATTTCGTAAGGTCACTATATAACATATTATATGAATATAAACTTATGCAAATATGCAAATGATGACGATGCTCCATGAATGAACAGTGATGATCGATATAAACCAAATAGGAATGATAATATTTGTTTTGTATATGATATACATTTTTTTTGTAATAAAAGCAAATAGTTTTCCATTGCTTTTTCTGAATAAGAATGATAATCGATATTATATCTTACATAATATTTTAATATTTTTTATTAAATATTTTAATAGCAATGCACCCGAAACGTGCATAAGTACTTAAATAGGAATCATAAGCTTGACTTGGACGAGGGCCACGAGGAGTCTTAGCGAAAGAAGAAAAAAAAGTTATAGTTTAGGTTTTTGAAAAATGACCTAGTTCTCTATAACCTTTAGCTCTTGATACCAATCTTTAAAACTCCTAAATTTACATGCAGCGGAACCAAACAGTTTGGGTGTTAAGTCATAGCACAACAACTATGAATATAAAGAACGGACTCAAAGAGGCGTTTAAAACATAACATTTGTCCATTCATGAAAAATTGAGTTGAAAAAATTCCACAAGATCGCACCATACAACATCATACAAAGTTTTAAAAACATAACACCAAGTGTTTTTGTTGAATGGAACCGAAACAAGTTTAATCAATACATTTCGCTATCTCGTATGCCACCTCCTAAGCCAGTCAACATTGATTACTGAGACTAAAACACGCTAAAAACGTCATCCGAAAACGTTGAGTGAATCCATAGAGTTTTTGTAAATAAAAAGTGAACACAAGTCATTTTAAATCATCGAAAACTTGTGGATATAACTTCGATTTAATCACTAACTGCATTAAAGCTATGCACCGAAACCTTAACCAACATATTATAAATATGTAATCACATGCCCCCACAACTAGGTAATATTCGCATTATACTAAGAAATTCTCAATACAAAAAGTCCTTTAGTGTGATCGCGCCAATGGATGTTTCAAACAATAAAAAAAACACCAGACAGGGCAGTCAGGCTCCAATAGATTATTTAATGTAAACTACGCTATCCCACATAGCAATTAACAGTGCATGAAATTAAGGGGCCTTTCTGCAATAGGTACTTATGCAATTAGTTCACAATCGGGTCAGCAAAACCATAATTCACTTGTGTTCAATTTATAAAATAGCATTGTATCTCCCTCGCGGGTTTATGGAAAACATTTTAAGTAGAATGGCGTGGCTGATGAACTCATCGAGGATTATCAAAGAGATCAGATGTTTAAATAAGTTCTGAACAAGATTAAATCCCTTACGCACCACCTAAAATACGTGACGGTCTTAGTATATATACAAGTTAAAATATATACGTAAGAAAAGTTTGACGAATATAGGATATTGTTCCAAAAGTATGCGCAACATGTCTATCTTGACGTAACATAAAGTATTTTGACTCCTAAAGTGACATATGGACTGTTCTTATATGTTATTAAACATCTTACCAAATTTCCCGTCTAATTCCAATTTTAAGGTATGTTATTTACACTTTTCCATTTTTTGTAGACGTAAAAGTCGCAATTTAGAATTATCATGTTTACGGGGCCTGTATCTACAACCTTTAAATGGTATAAACTCAAGGTTTTCACATGGAAAAGACCTTGAAGTATAGTTTTTCAAAACATTAAGCCAATCATCATATCACTTAACCAATCATGGAATAGATTTTTACTAACCCTAAGTCAAAACAGAAAGTTGATGAATTTCTTACTTTTGCCATTTTTTAATCATAACTCCTAACTAGGATAGCAATGGATGCCCATTATGGCCAAGTGCTATAGATTCCCTATGATGATCTAGTATTGACCTTGCTTTAAAAACCAACATTTTAAATCATTACCTGGGTGTTTAATACGTTTTCTAAACCAAAGTCCAGAACTGACCAATTTTTGTAATTTTGACCATCTCACACTCAATATAAATAATGTGGTTGACATCCAAACTATCACATCATGCCAAGACAATATAATCTATCCACCCATACTTTTGTTTCACAGACCCTTAGTCAAACATTTTGAGAAAAACAACACGTTTTGCTACTGTTCCAAATACAGCCTCTATTAAAATCCACCAAAACCATTTCTAACTCATTTAAAAACACAATCAAAACTTATGGCAATGCCACACACACTTTCCAAAACCTATACATACTCATCAATGTATTATTTTTATAAAAGTAATATTATCAAATTATTAATAGAAAATCTTAAGAAAAGGTAGAAAAGATGGTCACTACAATGATTAACCAAATTATTATGAAACATCAAGTTTGCTAGCCACCAAGCTTTACTAGGACATCATTTCTTGACATGCATGACCATCTTCATATTATTCTTCTAAATCAGCCCCAAAGCCTACAAATGATAGGTTTTTTATGGTATGAAATATGGAGCTGGATGTGTGGATTCAAATGACTGTACATTAACAAGACGATTGTAGTAGAAATTTTGGGTATGCATTAGAGGGTTGTGTTGGTAAGGTGATAGGACATGAACAGGAGAGAAAAGGAGGTGTGTGGTGAATTTGGGAAACTTAGGAAGTGAGTGAAAGGCACATGGTTTGTTATCAAAGATGGCAGGTGATGATAGAGTTAAGCAAGACAAGTGTCTTGCCCTTTGTTTCTCCAAATGACACGCCACATATGAGGTGGTGGTGTCATGTTTAAGGTTTAAAGTTTTATAAACTTATTGAATCCTCTTTTGAGCAATTAAAAACAGAGAAATTCATTTCTTCCTCATAACTTAGAACCTCATTGTTTGATTGTATTTCATACCCTAAGCCAAGTTTATTATTTGAACTCATGCCAGAATTAATTAATCTCCAAAGATTCTTGGAAGAGTCTTTCCATGAATCTAATGTTTTCTGTAATTGTTCCTTTTCTTTTACAGCTTTCATTCCAATTCTCCTATATCTTTTAAGCTTTTCATCTTTTTCATATATTTCATTAGCCTGAAATGTAAGCTTTTCATTTAGAGAAAGTTGCTGTTTTTGAAAAGTAACAAGTTGAGCTTCTAGTTTCTTAACAGCTTGACTATAGGCAAGTATTTGTGCTTCTTGATCACCTAACTGATTCATTTGTTCATCACACAGTGTTTTAAGGGTATTGTATGAATCAATGCAAATTTTAGAACACAAAGATACCTCATTACTTGAGCTGATAGCCATAAGTGCATGATTTGTCTCTTCAACTTCAGTATGTTCTCCCCAATTGACAATCCCATCATCCATTGTCAGCAAGCCTATCTGATTCTTCTCTTGCTTTCCAGCTTCTTGCTCTTGATAAAAAGAGTCTCTTTTAAACTGTTGTTTTAAAACAGCTTTCTGCATCTTCTTTGAATTTGCATTACCACCAAACCTAGTTCTGATGGCTTCCCAGATTTCTTTTGCATCATCCATTCCATGAAATCTTCTGATATGTTCCTTGGGAATGGCCATTAGCAAGATATTCTTAGCCTTCCTTTCTTTTTCCACAGCTTGAATTTCTGCAGCAGTTACTGGTGAAAGTATTCGAACAATACCATCCTTTCCAGTTGAAATTCTCTTCTTGGAGTTTCCATTCTGAATTACCTTCCAAACATCATTGTCAATGTACTCAAGGTAATGCTCCATCTCCATAGCCCATATATCATACTCCTCCTTCTTCAGAATTGGGAGTTTGATATTTGAGATAGCAGTTGTTTGAGGAATCACCTGTTGTTGTTGTTTAGGTGCAACACCAGTGTCTGATGCATCTTCATGGTTTGATGATTCATCATCACTGAGATGTTGAGAGAACTCATCATTAGCAGGTTGAGACATTTTGTAAAGAATTGTAAGAGATGTTTGTTTGTGATCTTGTGATTCTTCTTATTCAGAGTCCCTCTATTGGCTCTGATACCACATGTTGAAACCTAATTGTAGGCTGCATAGATCGTTTTGCCCATCTAGGATATCATAACATTGATCACGTAGCGGAATAACAAATAAGAACAACAATGTTATGAACAATGTTTTATTCATAAACTAACTAATACATATAGATGTTGATCATTCATCTATTACTATGCTAACTAATATACACACACGTGTGTTCTTCTATTAGACTCTCATTGGAGAGTTCTAAGTATGCCGGATAATCAATATTAGACGCCTACCCCTCTTTATATACTAGAGGGGTTAGGGTTTACAAGAAAAGATAAGATCAAATAAAATTAGGAAACTATAAATCAGCATTAAATACTATTTGACTAATCTTCAATCAGCATTAATGTTAGTTGATGAATGCACATGACGATGATAAGAAAGCTGATGATGTGTTGATGAAGAATTGACCAGAATCTGATAATGTCTGGTTGATGATTTTGTACATCCAAAGCTCACGGCCCATGGATGATGATATAAACATGAAGAGGATATGTAGAGATGATTATAGTTATTTTCATCATCAGTTGAGGAAGATAGTGACACACGATTTGATAGGAGAAGATGTTGCAGGCGCAATGTAGGATAAAACGATGCTATAGATGAACAGGATCAAGGAAATGTTTAGCAGTCAATGATACCAATACGATCTTGATGGAAGTGATAACGTAATGACAGATGTTGTAGTACAATCTTGAGAACCCTAATCCGGTTAAATCCTGATGGTCAACAAACAGAGTTCGTCTGTTTCGTATCTTCTGGATTCGTCTCCAAACATGTGAATCAAACCAGATACTGGTGTGATGATATTTTTCGCCAAAACAAAATTACAGAAGCCACTTCTTTCATTGATACTACATATCAACTCGCCCTCCAACCCCACATCCCTATCATCATTCAACCACAACAACAACCAAATTATGACACCGGCAACTACTAAACAAGCTCCTCCTACAAAATCTTCCCAATTTGACTCGTTGTTTGGATTTGATCATTGACTGTATGCACTAGAGACAACTTCTCGGAACTCAAGCAAACCAATCAATATGCTGATGCGCTATCCTATATTCCTCGCACATTTGACCGTATCTGGCGATATAAAATGCAGGAAGCAGTGGTACAGTTATCAGTTCAACTGAAGTATGACAGAATTCGAGAAGAGTCTTCTACTGCAAATCAACAATTCCTTGAGACAATTGATGACGGAATGAAGAAAATCATCAAGGAACATGTCAAAAAGGAAGTCTCCAAAATTATTCCTAAAGTTGAGAAGTTCGTAAACGATCGACTCGAGTCTGAGGTTCTGGTGCGCTTCATGTCAAATGGAAGACAAATCATCCTCATTGCTGTAGCTGCATATCTCTAAGAAATTAGAGGCTGGGAAAAAAAGATCCTATTGACAAGATGGAAAACTAACATTTCTATCAAAAGGTCCAGGACATTCAGAGGTCAGCTCTTATAAGGACTCTTGTTGAGGCGTATGAAGTGACAAGATTCTTGTTAGATACATTATGGCGAATACAGTCACAATTACAAAGACTAGAGATGGTTTTGGAGGCAGATGATGATTGAAGAAACCCTCCGCTCTGACTGACCGGGGGTTCCAAAAGAAGAAGTCAGGAAGGAACCCGCTGTCTACCAGTGCTCCAAGTGGAAACGACAACCAAAACAGCAGGTCAGACTACTGATTTTTTTGATGTTCTTGAAAAGACCTGTAGACCAGGAGTTTGTAACAGGTGTGTCCAAGTTGAACAAGCAGATGAAGAGGTCCAACATCTTCCTGATTGGTTTCAAAACATACGAGAACTACTTCTCCTAATATGCATGGTATTCGTCTCTTGTTACTGCTGTTCATGAAACTGTTCCAACCCTGGTTAAGCGTCTTGGCACAACAAGACCCTCGAGAGTCGTTTGGATGAAACTAACCGATTATACATTTAACTTCTCCGCTTTTGTGCTAAACCGGCTAAAATGTACCAACTTAAACACATGAACTGGCTAGCTGGTCCAACATTTGAGCTGATGAAAGGCACTTGCAGAAGTTTGACTGAACTGGAATATTTTTGTGAGGAGGTCTACAAAGCCACAACTGAGAAATTAGACTGGATCAACCCTGAAGGTCGCCAATATCCGCATGATCTGCGACAGCCACTACCGTTAGTTCCAAATTCTCAGGGTCGTCGTGTTATACCATTTCATCACTTCATCAACAACGACCTGGAATATCTACGTGGTGGTGTGTCAAGCCGAAAGTACTCTACTTCAGTAACGAAGACTAAGGCTGCAGATTACGGACATGTCAAATGGATAGAAGACTTAGTGCCTAACTCGATGTGGAGTCAAACGATCGTCAAATACGACAAATTCGCCCTCTGGGGTATCTCGCATTGGGGTAAGAAGCGCCGACAGTTCTATGCATTTGCAACCTTAAGGGAATCAGCTCGGGACGTCTATTCAAAAAGACGGATAATTGCTGTCACAAAGGTTGAAATTGTCGAATGGCATGATTATAAGCATCTTGATTGGATTACAGTACGAAGGGATGATGATGCTCTCTACAAGTTCAAAGAAGGCGACTTACACAGACTAAGGATCCAAGACATTGAAGATATGCTGCTTCTTCTTGTGCAAGGAAAAGTGACTAATCTAAGCGTTGAAGAACGTATTGCATTTAATGTCTCCTTACGTATGTTTACACGAAGAGTTGTCATCCAGCGACGTGTGGAAGATCTTCAACTGGGTGTTGAAAGTTATCAGAAGAAACTTAATCTCACCAAGCCCGACACGTACAGATTTCAAATCTGAGAAGAACAAGACGCTTACAACTCCATTACTCCGACCCAAGAGGATTCATTACGAGAGTTTAAAGACAAGTGAAGAAAACGATTGATGCGCATTGACGAACTCCACAAGTTCAGCAGGAACTCTGAATGACGTTCGGACTGTTCTTAATGATCGCCTAAGGGAATAAGAATGGAGTACTTGCCAGAGACCTTTTGGAGGCCAACGTGACAAGGCAAACGAGAGAGCCATGATCCAGGCGATTGACAAGAGGCTAAAGACAAGGAGGATAATGAGGAGTTTGGAGTAATTTAGCGGGTGATGACCTTACGGGGTGACCTTCGGGCTTCTCCAATGGTTACATATGATTTATCATATGTTTGTTTCTCATCGTAAAAAGGTCTATCCTCGTAAATACACTTATCTTGTGAATATGTACATTATTAGTGTAGACTTATTGGTGAATTATAAGATGTGCTCGAGTACAAATTTTTCAAGAATTTCTCAGTAAATTCAAAATTTTCAAATAATTGTACTCAGCATCATCTTATAATCCCTCAAAAATTGAGGGGGAGCAATAACATGTTCCACTCTGCTATCATGTCTCATTTTGTCCCCGAACGGTTAATCAATTGATATCCAAAATATCAAGGGATTAACATTTTGGATAAGGGGAGAAAATGTGATTAACCCGGACTTAATAAATATTGACAGAAGTGATCAAATAAAATAGACTCAATGCACTCCATACCTAGCATGTACTACGATAACGATGCACATGTTAAGGGGGAGCTTTTAGTGATGATGAAAACTCTCAAAGTGTAAATGTTTTGATATTTATATCAAACACTTTGATTGAAATTTTCAATGTTTTTGGAAGGATTGTGATGAAATACCCAATGGACTGACATGTGCTTAAATTCTTGAAGTTATAAGGCGGGTTTCTAGGCTTAGGTTTTCAGATCCATGATCAGCCAGAACAGGAGGGATTTACCCCAGGGATATCCATGTTTGTGTAGGAAGTCCTTAGGTATGATTAAAAAGGAGGAAAAAGTTGAGTAAAGGGACATAATGCGATGAGATGGAGCCAAACACTAGGTCAAACCCAACAAGGTGTTAGTCATGAAGTCTCGGTATGCATTGAAGGGGTTTGAAGATGAAAAATGACAAGTAAGGATAATGGGTGAAAATAAAGAAGCCCTCCATACAATTTAGGCAGAAACCGGGTCAATAACATATGCTGTCGAAACACTCAGTGTTCGTATGACATTGAAGACAGTTCATGGAACTGGTTGACGCTTATGCACAACCCCTCCCAGCTTCTCAAAGGTCGCAAAGACTTTGTTTCAAAACTCACGGAGATTTACACTCATTTCTGTTGACTTCTCTTACTTTCCGAGTTTAGTTGATATTGAAAGGTGGCACTCAGTTTCCAGCATCGATCACTAAAAATCAAAGTGCAACTATGAAGTCTAGAGCAAAAAGAGATATCCATAAATTCCCTTAGGTCACTCGCCATATTCTTCTTGCTAATTCACACATGCGGAATTACAAAGACATGTTCAAGAGTCCTTCGCATAATCCCTTGCGATTTTGCCATGAACTCAGAGTGGAATTCATTCACAATGAAGATGGAAATTGCCTTTTAAGTTCAACATCAAACAAGCTCATGGTAGGTCTTGTGCGATTTCTTTATGAATCAAACTGTGAAACTGGAAGGAAACGATTGTGCGATTCTATAAGAATCAAACTTGTTCCAGGAAATGGATCAACGGTTGTTAATGAATTTTTGAAATGATAAACACTCTCGGTGTGTCACAAAAACAATTTTATAAGTGATACACCGATTGATTTTCAAATCAATTTTCTATTCAATCGGGTGAGATAGTAACTCACTGGTTCACTCCTTATGTTGTGTCTCTTTGGCACGTTCCGATAATGAGAACATGTGAGTACGTGAATCTAATTCTTATGTTGTTAGAAAGATTTCTATACTACAGTGGAAATCCTGTCAAGAAGATTCTTCTCAAATTGAATCTATCTGATCACAGGTCAATCCTCACGGATTCGAAGGTTTCTCCAACCAAACCTGGGCGAATGACAAAGCCATATTCGTCCCCCTGCTTTATTGCTAACTGTTTTATGCAGGCTATGTAAAATGGTGATGGAGGTTCCTGATTCCAGCTGGCTCACAAGATCCATAACCACATGCTCATACCCGACCGACAAACATAAAGTCATCATGAAAGCTCAAGTACATGTTTCAAGACTTCCGCTACTCTGATACCACACATCTTTCTAGAAGTGTCAAAGTGTTAAAGTTAAAGAATTTCAAGAAAGATGCAACATTAAAGCTTTTCAAGAATGGTATGAGCATGTCGGTCCAGAAGTCGCAAGTCCACAAGGTGGCAAAGTTACAAGTTGGCGTAGAGATTATGCTTGGTTGATGATCTCAAGATGCTCAAGATCACTATGTTAAATACAAGTTCAAGGAACAAGCTCAAACCAAGAAGTCAATGATCACTACAACATATTCACAAGAGAAAGACAAGAATACGAGCTAAAGACTAAGGATAAAGCATAGTATGCTAGGTTTAAAGTTTGTAAATTGGAGTGACCTCCCTTAGGGGGAGATTGTTGGAAACACGAAAAGTGTCGGTCACTTCCAAAGTTGTAATAGTCTTAGCTCGTAGTTAGTATAAGGATTAGATTAGTAATCTAGTCCGGCCCAAGGCCCATGGGTGGCCCAACTCCAGCCCATGGGCCGGCCATGGTAGTATTTATACACCCTCTCCTAGTCTTGGAGAGGGTTGGTTGTTCATTTTGTTATTTCATTCCATACATTCCATAATACACATATCATCCATTCCATTCAAGTTTCTCTAACAATCCAACCCACGGTCTCACTCATTGTTATTGGTTGATTCTTAGATTATAGTATTTCTACAGTACTCCTAAGCACCTCCTAAAAAGCGTCGACGCGACTTTAGTACGTAGAAAAGATAAAAAAAAAAGAAAACAAATACGTAAAAATTAAACAATTGGATCATGAGTATGTTTCCCAGATAAGCATGGCATTCCACTCTAGATTCCCCAATCCTTTTTAATCCCTAAATGACCTTGTGATCGGTTCTTATAGGTAAATAAACACTACTAAGTTTTGGCTTTTAATCTTTATTATATCAAGTGTACTATACGTTTTTAAACTTTGAGATAGACGTTTAAAAAAATCAGTTTCTGATTTTAACCGCGGATTTCATGGATAATATCTCTAGATCACAAATTGTTCTAAAGTCGAGGATTTCACTGTTGGAAATTCTTTGTGTCTAGTTTCCAAAATTGTAATATTTAATAAATCTACAAAGTTTCAGAAAAGAACTATGTGAAAGTCTGTGTTAACCTGCGTTACCAAAACACGAAGTTTCCAAAAAATTTTTTTACCCTTTTACGGATATGGCATTAATTCTAAACCAATGATAGCCAATGAAGGTAAGGAGGCCAAATGTATAAGCTTCCTTCAAGATGTCTCACCACTGACCAATCTTTTAAACCTAACTTTTATTGCAAAAATTGGAGTTTAACTCGTTTTCTAATATAGGTCCTGATCTTGACCTATTTTCTTATTTTGACAATAACTCCTTCATCCCAAGGGTAGGTTGGGAATCAAATATCCTATGATCTCCAAGACATATATATAATCCAGACATGTAAATGTAATCATAGGCTCTAGCCAAAAATATTTCTGCTATAACTGTTTTTGATACTGTCATCACAAAACAGTACACAATTATTTATCAAACCCATCCAAACATTCAATCCTACTATAAACCAATCACATTGCAATGCCATACCAAGCTCTTAAACACAACTCATACAATCATATTAAAACAGCTTTTCCAGATTTAAACATCCATTTTAATAGATTAAAAGTAAAAGGAAAAATCAAAGTCAAGAAGTAAACCTTACTGAAAATGATTTAGACAAGAAAATCAAAAAACCAACAAACACTTTCTTCTTGTTGCGCTGAGTTTAGACCACTCCAACACCCCTCCTAAAATCTTGATCACAAGGGTTTCAATAAACCCTAAATAACAAATAGTCCAGATCCAACCTAGTCTTGATTTATAACCTTCTATTAAAACTTAATAACTTCTTCAAACTTCAAGAAAAATACCAGGACTTTTGCAAGCAACTCAAGGATGATGATAAGATGATAAAAATGAGTAGAAAGTTTTTGTGAGAGTGGTGGTGGTGGTAGGATGGTGTACGGCAGCAACAAGGAGAAGAAGGAAGAAGAGAAGGTTTATGAGATTTGCATGTTATGGGGGAGAAGAAGGGGAATGATTAGATTTTTATAGGAAATGAAGAAAATGGAGAAGTGTGTGTGTGTGTGTCCCAAAGCCGGCTCCCCCCCTTTTTTATGATGAAATCATTTTTTTTTGTAAGATTTAATTAAAATGTGGTGTAAGTTAAATTAATAAAATGTTAAGTTTAAGGGTTAAAACGCGAGGTTTAGCAAGAATTTACGTAAACGCGAAACCTAACGAAAAATGCCAAAAATAAAAACTAAACTCATCGAGGTGATATATGGGAATATTAAACCACTTAAGGCACGAAGACGGAATAGATTCCTAAATACGGATCACTTAAAGCTGAGAACGGGAAATTTTTACCAAATCGGGTAACGTAAAATTAATGACTTTGCACAAAAATAAAAATAGAAATAAAGCTCGGAATAAATAGTGACCTTAAATACGGAATGTTACATCCTCCCCTCCTTACGGGAGCGCCGTCCCGGTGCTCGATTCCTCTTTCTTGTCCTTTGATTACTCGAGAAAAGATGAGGGTAATTTCTTTTGAAGAAATCTTCTCGCTCCCAAGTATATTCCGGACCTCGCCTTGAATTCCATCGAACTTTGACAATGGGAATTCGACTTTGCTTGAGCTGCTTCACTTCGCAGGGTCCATGGATTTTCTACGGGTTCTTGTAATAAAGTGAAATTTGGTCGTCGTGTTGGGATCTCTTCAAAGTGGGATAACACCAGTTTTTCATCCGGCCATACATTTCTTGAGATCCGAAACACGGAAGGTGTTATGAATTCCACCGGAGTTTATCAGGAGCTCTGATTGTATGCTGACGGGACCAATTCTTTCTATGATTTTGAATGGCCCAATGTACCGTGGACTCAACTTACCACGTTTCCCAAAGCGAATTACGCCCTTCCAAGGCGATACCTTTAACATGACCATATCACCCACTTGAAATTCCATCGGTTTGCGTCTAACATCCGCATAACTTTTCTGACGGCTTCTGGCCGTTAGCAACCGATTCTTGATTTGAACAATCATTTCTGTTGTCTCTCGGACCAATTCTGGGCCAGTGAGTTGGCTATCTCCAACCTCACTCCAGCAAACTGGCGATCTACACTTTCGCCCATATAAAGCTTCAAATGGCGCAGCCTTGATGCTGCAAGGTAAACTGTTATTGTAGGAGGATATTCGATCATTGTTAAGTGTCGATACAGATACTACCAAAATCAATTACGATGCTCGTCTAACATGTCATCCAGCGTCTGAATAGTTCTCTTCACTTTTGACCATCTGTTCTTTGGGTGGTAAGCGGTGCTATATAAAGTTGGGTTACCATCGCTTTTGCAGTGATTAACCAGAATCTGATGTAAACAAACTGTCTCTATCAGAGATAATTGACGTAGGTACGCCATGCTTACATACAATTTCCTTTAAGTATAATTGGGCGAGTTTTTCTATGTTGTCAGTCTTCTTCATCGGCAAGAAATGAGCAGATTTGGTTAATCGATCAATAATAACCCAGATGGAGTCATAACCACTTGGCGTACTTGGAAGTCCTGAGACGAAATCCATGGTTATTTTCTCCCACTTCCACTCTGGGATTTCAGGTTGTTAGGTAGTAAGACGGATGGGTTTTGTGTGCTAAGCCTTTACCTTGGAACGGGTAGAACATTTACTTAACTAGGTGGCGTATTCAGCCACCACCCTACCCCCCTTTTCATGTTTCCTCTTTCATCGCCTTAGTCTGAGCATTGAGTATTCTCTCAAGTAAATTGGTGTGTACCATCATTACCAAAGATCTAACCCTTATTGGTTCTCTGTCCTTTTGACTCAGGGCGTCGGCCACTACGTTGGCCTTACCAGGATGGTAACTGATTTCACAATCATAGTCACTCAAAAGTTCAATCCATCGTCGCTGTCTCATGTTGAGTTCTTTTTGATCCAGAATGTATGTAGAATCTTATATACTGTGTACACATGTACTCTTAGTATCCATACAAATAATGCCTCCAGAGTTCTATGTGCAAAACACTACAGCACCTAGTTCTAAATCATAGGTCATGTAGTTTTCCTCATGCTTTTTTAGTTGTCGAGAGGCATTACGCAATCACCTTTTCCCTCTGCATAAGAACAGCTCCATAACCCTTGTGCGACGCATCACAGTATACCACAAAGTTCTCAGTTCCCTCCGACAAAGCTAGGATAGGAGCGGAGCATAACTTATGCTTCAAGGTCTGGAAACCACGTCATTCTTTTCCGTTACCCCATTCATACTTTTGGTTTCTTTGGGTTACTATTTAGTTTAGAGGCTTGGAAATTACAAAAAACCTCGTGATCCTTCGGTAATATCCGGCTTAATCCCAAAATTTGTCTTACTTCTGTCGGTGTTGCTCGAGTTGCTGCAGAACCAAATTTTGGATAGGCCTCAACCATTCGCTGGATTCCACTGAAACACCTTTATTGTTGATCACGTGACCGAGAAATTGTACCGACTCAAGCTAGAAATCACACTTTGAGAATTTGGCGTACAATTTCTCTTTCTTGAGTAACTCCAAAACGATCTTCAAGTGTTTTTCGTTCTCTTCTTTATTCTTGGAGTAGATAAGTATGCCATCAATGAATACGATCACAAATTTATCGAGGTACGGCTTGCATACTCGATTCATTAAATCCATGAATACCGCAGGAGCGTTGGTTAGACCAAACGGCATTACTTGTAATTCATAGTGACCGTACGTAGTCCGAAAGCTGTAATGGGGATATCCTTCTTCTCTAATTCGGAGTTGGCCTGGCACTGGGGTGCATAACCAGGACCGCAGATTCAATCTTTGAGTATACGCTGGAACTTAAAGGTGATCAAAACAGGTCGTAATCCTCGGGAGTGGATACCGATTCTTGACGGTCAACTTATTTAGCTCGCGATAATCGACTCGCACATACAGTGGAATCGATTTGTCCTTCTTGTTAACGAGCAACACTGGAGCTTCCCAAGGTGAAGAGCTCGGGCAAATAAACCCTTTCTCTAGTAATTCCTTCAATTGGTCCGACAATTCTTTCAATTCAGACGGTGCCAAACGGTATGGTGCACGACGCGTCAGTTGCGGATCCGGGCCACAAGCTCATTTCAAAATTCAACTTGTCCGATGGTTGGTTGGGGAGTCCTGGGCAATCATCAGGAAATACTCAGGAAAAGTTACGAATCTTGTGGCTAGTCTTGCAAAACTATTTTCTTTTGACGGTTCTTTCTCTTGTATTAGGCTCAAGAAAACTGGGTTCCCCTTTATATGTATTTTCTTGCTTTAATGCAGGATATCACTTTTAATCGTGATGCACCAAAACTATCACCTAACATTCTAATGTCTTGGTTCTTGTAAGGCACATGTACCTACCTTCTTCCAACACACGTATATTACATCGAACGTTCCAAAATTTATGGTATGGAGATCAATGTCAAATATGTGTCACGTAAATTCAGAGTACAAAACCTTCAGAACAGTGTTTGTGATTAACCACTTTTTCCGTCGGCTAGTTCAACTTCGTAACTAGTATTTAATTTGGCTTGTTTATATCTAGTTAAATGGCTTAAGTCTAACATCTCTAACTTTTATCCGCTCCCGAATCAAACATTATTGTAACATAACGATTATTCAATAAGAACGTACCAGTCATGACATTCAGTCCCTGGTTGTGTTCGGCATCACGGACGACATACGCTTGACCTCACACGTTTCCACCTTGTCGATCAGCTCTCTTTGGACATGCATTGCTCTTGTGGCCTCTCTCACCACATTCATATACAAAACTACAATGATTTCGAGCATTGGTACCAGAAGCCACATTCTTGCTTCTTGCAAGTCCTTTTCCTTGTGTCCCATTTTCCTACAATTGTTGCACTTTGGTGGGCACTGATCAAAATGACATATCCCACAACGGTTACATTTGGAAGCAACCCCAGTTTGGTTTGCTCCCGCATTTTGAGTAGTGGTCAGAGCCCTAGCATTCCCATATCTTTGATTGTTGTTCTGGTTGTGGCGGTTGTTGTTCTGATAATTTCTCCGGTTGTTGTTGTTGTTGCCACCCTGATTGTTGTTGTTGTCACCCTGATTGTTGTTGCTTTCCCACTTTCTCTTGTTGCTCTTAGCAATTCTTTCAGCTTTGGCTTGTAACTTCTGCTCCATTAGGGTATGAGCCATTCGGACAGCCTCATTAAGAACAACAGGTCTGGAAGAAGTTGTTTCTCCTTTAATATTTTCAGACAAGCTACGTAGGTATGCCTCCACTTTCTTCTTTTTGCTCGGAACCATTTCTGGGCATAGCAGGACCAATTCATTGAACCTTTGGGTGTAAGCAGATATATTGGAATCTTTTACGCTCAAGTTCCACAGTTCAACTTCCATTCTTTGTATCTCTTTTGGCGGACAAAATTCTTCTCTCATCATTATTTTCATATCATTCCAAGACTTTGCATTAGCCACCTCAAGCCCCAAGGTGGCGACCTGAGAGTTTCACCATGTCAAGGCTCGACCCTGAAGTGTAGCCGCAGTAAACTTTACCTTGTTTCTCTCTGTATATTCGTTGATGCTGAAAACACTTTTCGTTTTCTCTAACCAAAGGCTTAACTTAACAGCACCTTTATTCCCGTAGAAACTAGTGGGGTTACATTTCATGAAACTTGAGTTTGTAATTCACATACATGAGCAGGTGGTCAAACACCTTGGCCTCAGCATTTCCCGATAATTACGCCGGGTCCGCCGGACTCCATTAGTGTATCCTCGTGTAGCACGATCTGAGCAAGTGCTGCAGCACCCTATCAGAGAACCAAGATTCTCAATGGTAGATTGGGTCATTGCTATGGCGGGATGATTCTCGTTATATCATGAAGAAATCTCAAGTTGAGTATTCATACAATGGTATAACCATAACATGTATAAGCAATCAATTCCAAGGCAAACAGAATAATCACACATGTATAAACAATCAAAGCCCAAAAGAGATCACAACACATCATATAGATAATCAAGGATAGTAATTCTTCGTCCATCACAAAAGATAGTACAAGGTTGCATTGTTTTACCAAAACATGACTAAAGTCATTACAATCATAAGTACAAAGTCTATAAACTAACAATGCTCGGCTCGGTTAGTGAGCAAAATAAAGAGACTACACTGATCCTACATACAGATGATAATGGGGGCGGATCCAAGATGGCTATAAAACAGTTGGGGGGTTATAGTAGTTGCATATATCGCCCTCATTTCTAGCTGGCAGCATCTTCTAAACATGACATAGGGATCATCGTACAATGTCGGGAGGACGACGAGGTAGGACGGGCGGGCGAGAAGGATCATCAGGGGTCAGCACGATCAACCTGAGCAATGGAGCAGTAGGTGCCACATTGGTCTTCATGATAATGTCCTGAACGGGTTTGTAGGGTGCCATGAACCTCAAAGGACCACTGTCTTAGATTATGGTGGTGCCATGACAAGCGATCAAAATCCCTTTGAGTTGATTCTAACATCGTCTTCAATTTCTTATTTTCTTCTCGATCTCCCTTCACTAACTCTCAAACTTGATCTTCCAAATGTACACACACTCCGCCTGAGTGCATGTTGACTTAATTTCACTTCTTTAAATTAGTGTCAATTCTGCCAAATATTTAATCCTTCACACTGAGCCTTTTCAGGGATTGAGTGTTAGTGTTAGCCGGTCAACATTTGTTGGGAGTAAGGCCCTGACTGGAGATGTAGGTCCAATGTAGAGTGTTGACATCCCTTCCTGTAGGGCCAGGAGCAAAAACCTGCCGAGAAGGTCCACTACCCACATAGACGGTACCCGAGAATGGGCGCACAGAATATGGTACCCTAGTGATGGTACCAACAGTATCAGCCCTAAGACCTCATTGCTCATGATCCATTAGGAGTAGGAGCACAGCCATTATTACTCAGATCGGTGTCTGAATCTGGTGGTGGTAGGTTGAGGGGATCAGTCTCCTCATAAGGGTTGATGACCTCAGCATCATCATCATCATTTTCTTCCTCCATTTCTTCTTCCATCTCTGGATCTTCTTCCTCTTCTTCTTCTTCATCATCTTCGAGTATCCATCCATTCATGTTACCCTATGGTTGAGGATTTTGGTGAAGTGCAAATCCATTTAAATGGTCGGGCTCGGGTGTGAGTTCAGGTTGCTCTTCTGGATCGTCTTCAGGAAGATCCGCAACATGATTAGGAGGAGGTAGGTTTGCCATGATAATCTGTAAATCATGCAAAAATAATTACATAAGGTCACTATAGAAATATTATATGAATACTAACTTATGCAAATATGCAAATGCATGACGATGCTCCATGAACAAACATGATGATCGATAATAAACCAAATATGAATGATAATATTTGTTATGTATATGATTATTTTTTACTGTAATTTAAAGCAAATAATTTTTTAATGCTTGTTGATTAAGCATGCATAATCGATATATATCTTAATATATAGTAAATATTTATCATATAAATATTTTAATATCAAATGCCCACCCGAAAGGCAATAAGTACTTAAAATAGGATTCATAAGCCTGCTTGGACGTGGGCCACGAGGATTCTTAGGGCACGCGAAGACAAAAAAAAGTATAGTTTAGGTTTTTGGAAAAAAACGGTCTAGTTCTCTATAACATTAAGCTCTTGATACCAATCTTTAACACCCCCAAATTTATTTCTCAGCGGAAACAACAGTTTGGGTGTTAAATCATAGCACAACAACATAAGAATATAAAGAACGACTCAAAAGAGACGTTTAAGACATAACATTGTCCCATTCATGTAAGATCAGAGTCAAAAAGTTGTCCACAAGATCGTCACATTACAATATCATAACATAATTTTAACAAACCATAACACAAAGTGTTATTTCTAATGAAATGGAAACCAAAACAAAGTTTAGTCAAAACATTCCGCTAAACTCTATTCGACCACGCCAAGCCATCAACCCTGATTACATGAGATAAAAACATGCTATAAAAGTGAACGGAAAACGTTGAGTGAATCCATAGAGTTTATATGAAATAAAGAGTGAACACAAGTATTTTTAATCATCAAAAACTTGTGGATCAAACAAGTTATAATCACTAATGCATTAAGCTCATGCCACTGAAACGTTAACCAACATATTATAAATATGTAATCAATTGCCCCACAACTAGGTAATATTGCAATATACCTAAAGAAATTCTCAATACAAAATGTCCTTTAGGGGTGATCGCGCCATGGATGTCACAACCCCAGACAGGGCAGTCACGGCCCAATAGATCTACTTAATGTACTAGCGCTCACCCATCATAGGTAATTAACAGTGCATGAAATTAGGGGGCCTTTTTGCAATAGGTACTTATGCAATTAGTTCACAATCGGGACCAGCATACCGAAAATCACTTGTGTTCAATTTATAAAACTAGCATGTATCTCCCTCGCGGGGTTTATAAAAACATTTATAAGTAGAAAGGCGAGGCTATGAACTCACCGAGAGAACAATTAGATCAGAAGTGTGACGAGTCTCGAACGAGCGGGAAGTACTCCTAAGCACCTCCTAAAAGACGTGACGCGACTTAGTACGTAGAAAGAAACAATACGTAAAAATTAAACAAGTGATCATGAGATGTGTTTCCGAGATAAGCATGGCATTCCACTAGAACTTCCCCAAATCCTTTTTAATCCCAAAATGACTTGTGATCTGGTCTTATAGGTAAATGAACACCTACTAAGTTTTGGCTTTTAATTCTTATTTTATCAAAGTGTACTATGCGTTTTTAAATTTTGAGACTAGACGTAAAAACTCAGTTTCTGATTTTGACTCAACTTTATGGACTCATAACTCCTAGATCATAAATGTTTTAAATGTGAGGCTTTCACTCCTGGAAAGCTATTTATGTCTATGTTCCAAAAATGTAAGACTCATAATCTACAAAGTTTCATAACTATGTGAAAAGACTGTTTTACCCCTGGTTACCCAAAACAGAAAGTTTCCAAAATTTTTACCCTTTACGGAAATGGCCATAATTCCTAAACCATGATAGAAATGAAGGCGAGGACAATTTCTATAGCTTCCTTAAGATTTCTACCACTGATCCAATCTTTAAAACCTATCCTTTTATTGCAAAAACCTAGAGTTTAACTCGTTTTCTACTCATAGGTCCAGATTTGACCTATTTTCTTATTTTGACCATATCTCCCTCATCCCAAGGAGTTGGTTGGGCATACAACTATCCTATGGTGCCAAGACATATATCTATCCAAACATGTAATTTAATCATAGGCTCCAAGCCAAAATATTTCTGCTATAACATGTTTTTGCTACTGTTTCAAAACAGTCCCAATTTTTTACTCCAAAACCCATCCTAACATCAATCATAACTCTAACCAATCACATGCAATGCCATACCAAGCTCTTAAACATAACTCATACATCATATAAACATGCAATTCCAGAATTAAACATTCATTTTCATGGATCAAAAGTAAAAGAAAAATCAAAGATCAAGAAGTAACCTTACTAGAAAATGATTTAGACAAAAAAATCAAAACCAACCAACACTTCTTTCTTGATTGGGGCTGAGTTAGACCCACTTCAACACCCTAAATCTTGACTCACAAGGGTTCAATACACCCTAAATAATAATAGTCCAAGATCCAACCTAGTCTTGATTAAAGTCTTCCATTAAAACTTTAAGAACTTCTTCAAAACTTCAAGAAAATCTACCAAACTTTGCAAGCAACTCAAGGATGATGTTGTGATGGTAAAAAGGAGAAGAAATTTTTTGTAAGATGATAGTGGTGGTGGTGATAAATTCGACAGCCATAAGGAGTAGGGAGGAGAGGTTTTCTTGGTTTGAAACTAGGTGAAGTGAAGGGGTTGCATGTATGGGAAAAATGAAAGTAATAATGGTTTATAGAAAATGTAAAATATGTTGTGTGTGGTGTTGTACAAAACCGGCCATAGGACTAGAATAGGGTGATTATACTTTTTTTTATTGTGTATTTAATTTAAAGTATAGTAAGAGTTAGATTTAAGAAAAGTTAAGTTTTAGGTAAAACGCGAGTTTTAAGCAAGAAATCTACGTAAACGTGACCACAACGGAATATGACAATGATGTAAATTATAAACATCAGGGAGTATTATAAGAATATTAAACCACTTAAGGCACGAAGATGGAATAGATTCCCAAATACGGCTCACTTAAAGCTAAGAACGGGAAATTCCTATCAAATCGGGTAAACGTAAAATTAATGACTTTGCTTAAAAATAAAAATAGAAATAAAGCTCAGAATAAATAGTGACCTTAAATACAGAATGTTACAATAGGTTTAGTCTTGATGGTTTTGATTGTTGAAATGTGACGATGGGGCTGTTGTAGTTTGGTTATGACGAGTCTGTCTTAATAATTCATTTATGTTCAATGACTTTTGACTCATATGATTTTGACCCGGGTCAACTCGGTCAATACCGAGATGACTCGGTTTGGTTTAGGCATGGTAGATTGGTTGAGTTGTTCAGTGCCCATAGGATTTTAGTTGTTCGATTGAGTTGTTCGGTACCCATAGGATTTTAGTTGTTCGGTTGAGTTGTTATTGTTGACAGAGCATAAGTAAGATCGAGTCCTGAATTGATCTGTCCAAAAGTCATGCTTTGAAGCCCGGGTTTTGAACTGCTTTGTTCTAAAGGTTTTGACTTTTTCTTATTTTTAGATGTACCATTTCATCACCATAAACACAAAATAAGAAAAAAGGTTTTAGAGAGAGAAAGAACTAGAGAGAAATAAAACAAAGAAAAATGGTTACTTGCACTAGAAATGAATGAGAAACAACACCCTCTCTACACTTGGAGAGGGATTTATATAGTTACAAGAGATAAAACCCTTTATTGGGTTGTTGGGCTTGACTTTGGGCTGGACCTATTACCAATGGACTTAAGCCCGACACCTAGGCCTAATTAGGTTAGATAAATCCCCATAAACTAAGTTTTTCTTATACAAGGCTCAGGAATATTTAATGACCATCACTTTAATAAAAACATGGCTAATAATCTCCCCCTAAGGGGTGGTCATTTAATTGTGGATCCTTCTTGTGACGTCTTGAGTCTTGGAGCCTTGTATTCTTGGGAATTCTTTTTGAAGTTCCATTTGCATGCTTGTGATCTTGGATCTTGATCTTTAACTTGATATTCTTTGACAAAATACTGATATCGTGGTCTTTGGATTTGATTTGTTTTGACTACTGAGATCTCTGAATCTTTATCCTTGAATCTTTATGCCGCCTTGCGATCTTGTATAACACCCTGTGTTTTCAAGTCATTGACGACGTCGATAATCTACCAGTTATTTTTAGTGTCGTACGCGTTTGCTTGTAATTTCATGTATTAAGTAAAAATCGCGTAAGCTAAAAATTAGCGTTCAATGTAAACGGGCATCAAACGATTAAGCGTTTACATCAATCAAGTATTACATAATTATTTTGAGAATAATTATGGTCTTTGTTTAGGTTATTTTTTTTATCGGTTACGTAAAGTGTATACGTTTCGCGATAAATCGGGTTTAGGCATACCCGGAACCACCAAAATATTTCTACACTTCAACAAATACCTACGTTTTTATACAACGATCAAAGTTTATAAAACTTTATGCATATGAGCATACATATACATGTCCT
>BQNB010014971.1:54147-74098 GCA_026074375.1 Tanacetum coccineum
TGAAGGAAATTTTTTTCAAGGGGCGGCCCCCTTAAAATTAAGGGGGCCGGCAATGTAAAATGGGCGGCCCCCTTAATTAATTAAGGGGACCGCCTATCTGGAAAAACAAATACCCCTTTACAGACGAATCTTTATGCCAAACACATCATTTTTTCATTCCTCTTCTCCTACCCACTGTGAACGAACACCATAGCCAAAAACCTTTTAAAACCAATCTTTAAATCGTCTAATTAACCAAAATTCGCAAGGGGCTTTCACTAACAAGACAATCAACAACATCTATTATAAGTTTTCCATCATTCTTTTCATTTGATTTCATCTAATTTTGCTCCTAATCAAAATTGGGTGTTCTTTATTATTTTCATACTTGTTATTTTGGTCTAGGAATTCCATAACTACAATGATACCCGTAGTCATAGGAACACTACAACCTTGATAGGATTGAATCAAAACACTTATTGAGTCAAAAAATTTAAGGACATGTATGCTTATGAACATACGACCGAACTTTCGCATATATGCTTTTCTAAACTTACACATTGTCGATTAATGCCAAAACATGTTAAAAATAATCAAGTATTGATTATCTAAACATATGTATATATTTTTCAAATCAATGAGTAATATTTTATAAAAATAAAGGAGTGTTTGGTTTGTTTCTTATGATCAAATTTTAAAATCAAAATGACCATCACTATAGTCTTGTCACTCGTATAAACACTTAACTAACTTGTATAAGTCATCAAAATATATAATTCATATATATATATTGATACATTTTATGAAAGGTATAAAATAAAGGGGCGTTTGGTTTAACATTTTTAAAACATGTTTTTGAGTCAAAACAAACACTATTTAACCTTTGTCGAATTCAAAAATAATAAACTTATACTTGTCAACAAAATAAATACTTAACATATAGTTTTCGACAAGCTTAAACAAATTTTATTTTAATAAGGGAGTGTTTGGGTCATTATCTTGATGTTGAAATATATAACTAATATATATTCTTCGACATCCTAGATTAAGTCAAAAAATAAATTAAAGAACATACCGATCACTTCTTAGGTTTTTATTTTTAGAGTCGAAGTAATCCCTGTCCCACATTTGTCATTTTTCAAAATTTCATTTTACTTATTATATTTTTTTGTAACATCTTATGTTGTGGATAACTTGTTTAGGTGACAAAATGCTGAAAGCTACTACAACCGATATATCTCTCACCAAATCCTACATACCAAAAGTATCCAAAATTTCTGGCATCTCCCCTACCATTGCCCAATTCTACAAACTATTGAAAACCGCAACATTCACGAAGGTCGTGTTGTTGATCAAGCCTACTATAAATCCAACAAAATCGAGCGTCACTTTACTAACATTCGCTTTAATTGTCTCTTTCAAATCAATGAACCGATTATTCCAAGATTCGTTCTAGACTTCTATAGTCAAGTCACGGTATAAACCGATGAATATGGCTATCTTGTCATCTCTTTTATGATTCAACACGAATTCATAACTCTTACTCTGGCTCAATTCGGTCAAATCCTCAAAATTTCATACAATGGTCAATCCGTTTTTACAAACGAGTGAGACCTTGCATCTCTTGAGTATTCTCGAGAAAATGAGGGACCATATTGCATCGATCTTCTGATTCCCGACGATATTCGTCGACTTCTTGAATTGGAACGTGTCATGGTAGACCGTACCATTAAAAGTCAAACGGTCTCTCTCAATCCAAATCAAATCCTCACCAAAGAATTAAGCCCCGACATGAAGCAATGGGAAGAACTCATTTGAGAGAATGTGTTTGGACTAGGAGGACATCGAGACCATCTTCCCGCTTGTCTTGCTCACATGTTGTATTGTGTTGTTGCTGAAGAACAATACAATCTTGCTTATTTATTCGTCAAAAGAATCAAATGTGCTAGAGCTACTCCAACCGCAAATCTTCCATATGGCATGTTTCTTACTCGTCTTTACCGACACGTCATGGAAACGTATCCTCATCTTGACAATGGCATTTATGACATTGTTGATCGAGTCATGCGTACTCTTGCCCTAAAACAAACTCGATGACCTCGAAGTAATCGTGGCAAGGCACGTCATTCCGTATCTTCTTCATCTTCTCATCATCAAGGCACGTCATCTCATCAACGCGATGATGATGATGATGTTGAAACTTCTCGTGCAAGTACTCCATCTCCTACCACCTACCTTAACTCTTTTGGTCCTCTCAACTACCAAAACTACCAAATGCCTTCCGCTTCTGAACAAACCGATGAAACTCTCTTTGAACAACAAACCACCTTTCTCAACCAAACGCAACAAATGCATAAGGAAATGCGTGGAGGATTCAAGTCATTTGGAAACGCACTAAAAGGATTGTTTAGCAAGAAGAAGAAGTGAAGACATATGAGTGAAGTGAACTAGATGTCTAAATGTAGTTTAAGACAACTTTTAACTTGATTATGTGTATGTTCTTAACAACTTGTGTGGTGATTATCCGATGTATTCGGAAAGACTTATGTGTTGGTTATCTTTAGGTACTTGTTTGCTATGATGGTTTAAACCTTTAGTTGTTTTAGTTATGCTACTTTGGTTTCATGACTTAATATGTTTATTACATGCTATATGATTAAATGTGCTCATACAACTCAATAGGGCTTGCTGCAAATAACCACCAAAACAGAAATACTCTCACAAAAATTCTGAGAAAAATCATTTTTCTGTGAAAAATGGAAGCCAACAGAGGGCGGCCCCCTTAATTCATAACGGGCGGCCCCCTTATCTTTAAGGGGACCGCCCCCTAATTAAGGGGACCGCCCTAGTGAATCACGGGTAAAACAGTATTTTTCCTGCTTTTTGACCCTCTTTTACCTAGTCTCAGCTATCTTTGCCCAGAATGCTCGAACACAATTTGATACAACCTAAACTAGTTCAAATTTGTTCCTTTTTTAATCCATTCTCTTCCCATAAATCCCTTCCAAATGATCATTTCCAACACATCATCCACCAAATCATACATTAACCATTATCAATATCCATGGCATCCACTAGAGCTTACATCTCTAAAGCTTCCAAGAGACCAAAAATCAACATCATTCCACCAAAACAATTGTTTGTGGATTTAACCCATGATGACACAAAAACTCCATCACCCACACTTCAACTATCATCACCTAGTGCTTCTAATGCACCCTCCAAAACACCATCAACCAAAGATACTTACTCATCCTCAATTGACTACATACTCAAATCACCAACCTCATCAACATCACTTTCACCTAATGGTTACATAAACCTACCAACATCTCCACCTCCAAGAGTTTCTCCACCACCTCCAACTCAAGAAAATACATCAATAGACATCACTCTCACCCTTTCACCAATTACCCCACTTGATGTCTAATTTGATACTCCATCACCTTCACCACCTATTGTTGGTCATCCCATTCCTTGGAACCTTCTTGAGGCACATAGAGATTCATGCTTGTGTTGCATTCACAATCGTACTCTCATATTTGGATTAAGAGATGAACTTTAATGTATGTTTTCATATATTGAACACATGCTCTCACAACCACCAACAACCATCATTCCATCACCTCCACCATCTTCATCAAACTAAACATACTCTATGTTTGTCTTCTCAAATAATTGTCCATCCACCATTTTGCAAGCAAGTCCTATGGAGCTTTACTAGTTTTAGGACTCTTTGTAGTTTAAAACTTTTATGTATGTTAGCATGTTATCTATTTTCCTTATGTATGCATGAGTTTGGTTCATACACTATTTTACTTCGATGGGTTAATTATTGTTGGTTGCATTACTAGTATGCCATATTTTTCCCTCTTGCTACATGTTAGAAATATTTGTATTGTTCTAACTCGATTTTGTAGCCAAGAAACCATAGCTCGATTCCTTGATGCCCTCGAACGAGGGGGAGCACACATCAAGGGGGAGCTATTATTCCGTCGATCTAACTAGCAATTCTCAACGATGTCTTTTTGATTCTACAAAAAGAAGGAGAAATGACATGAAACTCACTAAATACTTGTTTAAAAATAATTTTACATTTAATGAGTTTAAATTTTGTAATCATCAAAAAGGGGGAGATTGTTGACAAAATATAATGCCTAAAAACATTATTAATATTTTTCACGTCTTTACGTTTTGATAATCACAAAATATAAAAACGTTCAATGTAAAATTAAACGTAAACAAGTAATTAGTAGTAAATTTTCATTTCGATAATTATATCACTTAAAGGTATGAATAAATAAATGCTTAATGCATTTTATGATCAAAGGAAATTTTTATTCAACCTCAAACTTTTATAAAATGTTGTAAACATTTTTATAAACATTACAAAACATTTTCTACAATTAAAAGAAATGTTTTATTCAAAATAAACATTTTGAAATTCAAATTTTTGAACCTAAAACGGCTCGAAAAGTTCTAGAAAATCCCCCCTACACAAAAGACAAACTGAGGAGGCCCTAGTCTAGGGCGGCCCCCTTAAATACACGGGTGGCCCCTTAATTTTATGGGGACCGCCCCTAGGTAGACGCTCCCCCAGTTTGTCCTATAAATACTGGACTTTTCCCCACTATTTTCTCACCTTTTGCACTCATTCTTTCTGCCAAAAACAGCCCACATATCCTCTCTAAAATCCTTTGATCATTTAATCATAAAGCTTTGTTTCTAAGTGATCTAAGCTCAATTCCTTAAGTGCAAGAGAAGAATACTTTCATCATCAAGTGAAGAAGTATTACACCTTTGTGTGCTGTTGCAATCTTATTGCATTCATATCATAACTTGTAAATCTTTTGTAAATCTTGTAAAGTAGTTGCTAGATCTTGGCGATCTTTGTAAGTATAGTTAGATTGTGGTGATCTTACCAAGTAGTGCTAGATAGTTGTGATATAAGTAGTGTTGTGAAGGAGTCTTGAAGTTGTGAAGAAGTTGTGAAGTTGTGAAGTCATGAACAAGTCGTGAAGTTGTGTTGTGATAGATTAGAACTCGACATTTAGCTTTGTGTCATAAATCGGTGTAAGCAACGTTGTGTACGGTTTTCTCCGCCATAAGGGAGCTTGTTGACATAGTGAAGAAAACTCTCGAGTTAGGTGCTCGGGGAGTAGAGTAGGGCGAAGAGGTGCTTCATTACCGAACCACTATAAATCCTCGCGTTGTGGTTTGATTGTTCTAACTCTTATCCCTTGTCTTGCATTACTTTCTCATACTATCTTATTAATTATTTAGATAGGTATATTGTTGATATTGTGCAAGTATTGAATTCATATAAAGTCGAATCTAGAATTTTTACAAACACTTTAAAACCTTAAATTAAAAAGCGGTAAACTATTCAACCCCCCTTCTAGTTTTCCACAAACATCTTGAACTTTAGGATTAAGTCTTCGTTGAGGTTGCACTACCGGTTTGAAATCATCTTCCATCACAATTTTGTGAGTGCAAAATGATGGGCTAATGCCCTTAATATCGGCCACTTTCCAAGCTAAAGAAGCTTTTTGTTTTGACAAAACTTGCAGAAGTCATTCCTTCTCTTGAAGAGATAATAGAGATGAGATAATAACTGGGAATTCTTGATTATCGTTCAGGAAGGCATACTCCAAATGGGATGGAAGTTCTTTTAGCTTGGGGAGTTGTGCTTCAGCTTCAGTTGTGCTTACGGTGAATAGAGTTGGTTTGATGAAATCATTTGGTTCCCAAATCGTCCTGCTTGGAGGACAATCCAGACTCATTTGACTCGCCTCAGTTATGTTCAATTTCATCATTCTCATCTCCTCATAAATTGACAATATTTCTTTGTTGGTAATTTTTGACAAGTTCGAACAAGAATGAATCAAGAGGGGTTGAAGGAAGAATTTCCTGAACATTGTCGAGAATGGCTATGCAACCATATCAATAGAGAGACAAGAGTCATCTTCTGGCGTAGAAAATTTCATTGATTTTTCAATGTCAAAAGTGATTGTTTTGTTCCCTACTTCAAAAGTTATTTTCTTATTGAAGACATCTATCATTGCATGAGCGGTGGCCAAGAATGGTCTTCCCAGAATTATCGAAATCTTGTGATCTTCTTCCATATCTAGCACCACAAAATCAACAGGGAAAATAAACTTGTCAATTTTTACAATGTCATTCTCAGCAATTCCCCTCGAATATTGGGTTGATTTACTCGCTAATTCGATACACATGCGGGTAGGTTTTAACTCCCCAAGATCCAACCTAGCGAACATAGAGTACGGCATAAGACTTATGCTAGCCCCGAGATTAGCAAGAGCTTTTTTAATGCCAATTTTCCTTATGGCACATGGGATAGTGAACCCGGGATCTTTTTCCTTAAATGGAATTTTATTTAAAAGAACTACAGAACGTCTTTCATTTAGAGTTATTTTAGATGTTTTCTGCTTTTACTTTCTTGGCGACGAGGTCTTTTATGAATTTGGCATATTTTAGCATTTGTTCTAATGCCTCGATAAATGGAATGTTTATGCTAAGTTGCTGAAGATTCTCAAAGAACTTTTTGAATTGTTCTTTTTTCTTTCTCCTTTTTAGTCGTCCAGGGAAAGGGATAGGTGGAATATAAGATTCTATAGTTTTTCTATGATCACCAGGTACCTCTTCGTCATTTTTGGTTATGGTTTCTTTTGTTACAGGTTTGTCTTGGGAATTGGTATTATTCTCGAGAGGATTTTTGGGTGGTTTGTAATTTAGCCCGCTTTTGGTTGTTGTAGCATGTGCCAACCCCCTAGGATTTATTTCAGTGGAGCTTGGTAGGCTTTCAGCCTCTCTATCTTGTATTATTTTAGCAATCTTTACTCAATGATATTCTATTTTCTTAATAGAGGAGGCTTGCGCTTTAAAGGTTTGGTCGTAACTTTTCTTGATTCCCCAAACCATGTTTTCACTTTCCTTCTGTCTTAACAGGGATTCATGGATGAAGCTGTTTAAAGTTTCCTCTAGATTTGAAATTCTTCCTTCCATAGGGGTTTTATACCTATGTTGTGTCATTCAAACTTCTTCGGTCATGATATTCATATTATTTTCAAAATGATTAATTTGTTTGAGAACAACTTAAAGTTCTTCGTTTTTAGCTTTGATGTTTCCTTCCTTGTACCAAGAGAAGGAATGTTCCGATAACTCCTTAATAGCTTCTATTCCTTTGGTTGGTGTCATTCTGGTAATCGGTCCCTTGAAATCGACCTTACGTCTAGTCTTAGCGTCCAGTCCTTGATAGAAGATTCGCAACTGCTCATGCTTGTTCAACTTATGTTTAGGGCAATTGAAGAGAGATTTCGTGAATCTTTCCCATGAGTAGTGTAAGGGTTCATTAGGTTCTTTTTTAAAGTTCCTAATTGTATCTATTTGCTTAATGATTTTAAGAGGAGGACGATATTCATCTAGGAAGGCACTTTTAAGCAAGTCCTAGGTTGTGATTGATCCAGGGGATAATTGTTTCATCCACTATTTAGCTTTTCCTTTTAAGGTAAATGGAAAAGTCATTAACATTACCTGGTCCCTGACTACCCTTGGTGAATGGAATAGATCGATAATATCGGTGATGTTAGAGATGTGTTCATGAGGATCTTCGTTCTCCTTTCTGTAGAACATAAATTCTTTCAATTCTTCGATGCATTGTCCCTAAAATTCAAATTTTATATTTTCTTCGAATAATGGTTTAACAATTCCAGACCCATTGTCGTCCCTGATTTTTGTCAGATATTCGTTAACAGTAGACCCAGAGTTTTTAGCTTCACTCATACTTGTAAAGAGAAAAAGTTTGACAAATTTAAAACTAATGATAGCTCCCTAGCAGCGACGCCAAAAACTTGATGTGTAAATTGTTTTAAATTAATTTTACAAGTTTTAAATTTATAAAACTCGTCTACCGATGTCTAAATGCACTAATGGGCAGAGAACCCAGTCGTATGTAGTGCAGTAGTTGGTAAATCTAAGGTCGTCCCAAGAGCTAAGTTGTATTAGTTCTAATTTGAAATGCGTCACAGATTTAAAAATGGTTTTGAATTGTTTTGAAGTTTAACAGGAAAGTAAATTGTGAAAAGTAAATAGATAGAAGTGATCAGGGAGAAATGCGTGCTAACCTAGTTATTTCATTACTACTGTTATGATATGTGTTTCTTGTGCATTGTTTAAGTATCATTTTATTAGTGGTTCTAATATCGACATACCCGAATTGGCATTTGAGGTCTGCCCTATACTTCCTGCGATCCAAATCCCCTTCAAGTCATAAAGGTAGGACATCCAAGTTGCAGTGAATAATCCTCAACTATCCTAAAGACCTGTCTATAACCTAAATAGATTATAAACCCTCTCTGAAATAGTTCCTGTGTTTTTTAAGTATTTAATGCGATAGAGGTGGTAATTTGGTTAATTCATACACTAGGGATAGATGCCAACCTACCCTAGTACCCATTTAATCATATGTTCCACCAGTCCGCCTAATAACATAACTAACATGATATAAACCACTCTCAAGATTACCAAAACTCAGTGATCAATGACAGACTAAAAGGATATATAATAAAGCGATAATTAAATAGGAAACAATCAACATAACAACATTAAATTCATAACTAGGCCAGCACTAAAAGTGCTTAGCCGCTCATGCTAACAACACAACAAGAATAAATGAAAGGAATCATGGATTGAATCATCATTAGTCTTACAGTATGCGTTTATGAATGATTAAATACAAAATTAAGTGTAATGACTTCTCTCTTAGACTTCTGGTGGAATTCTTTGGGTTATGGAAGCTTGGCTCGCCCCTTGATACTGTGGTGGAAGGGTTGATGTCGAATATGCCGAATGAGGGCTCTATTTATAAGTATCGAATTTGTTATGGTGTAACCATTATGTATGTGTTATGCCGTAATCATGTTGATGTGTAATTCCATGCTCCAGGCTTAAATTGCGTTACGACGTAACTCTAGCGATGATGTTACGCCGTAACAATGACTAGTATAAGTCATCCTTCCTTAACGATGCTGGTTACGGCGTAAGCATGATGGAGCATTTACACCGTAACTTAGGTGCTGACTCAATCCTTCATTAATCTTGATTACTGCGTAACTCCTGCGGGGAGGTTACGCCGTAACTGGCCTTAAGTTTCTTTATTTGCTTATTTTCCACGTCCAAATCCCGCATCTCTTGCTCCAATGCTCGTGTTCTTCCTGTAAACTAAATATAAAGTGATTAAGTAGCATTTCGAGGCACTTATATAATAATTACAAGCATTTTAATAGGTATTTTGATACTAAAAGGTATTAACTATTCGATGTTATCAGATGAAGTTACAAAATAACACACATATATATATAGGCATACATACACACTTGATTCACATATATATGCACACACGATCCACATGGAATTCAGATTTGATTAACTTCTATTTGTGCATCTACACACACGATTCACAAGAAATCATATATCTCATCAACTTCTCATTATGTATTCAAAACTAATATTGTTTTTATTATGATTTGTAATCACATGTACAATTTGCTGCAGAAGGTAGATTGTGCATACTAGCTTCATGTCAGTTTCGGTTTTCAATAGTCAAGGAATAGTCCAAGGTAAATCTTGAACCATAACATGTATATTATCTTTGGAAGATTCGAGCAAAAAAAGAATAGGTAATCAAACATTCGTGTTATTGATTCCATATGTTTTTAAATGTTTATGCATTCAATTCGTGATGAGTTACCTAAGTCCATGCATGCATGCATGGATAAATGTTGAAGCAGTCCTAAGAGTGAAGCAAAACATAAACCACAACTGCCATTTTCCGCCTCCAGGTATGTTCCAATTACACATGTTTCTGTTTTTAATTTTGAATGAATGTTAAACTTTTGACCTTTTTCAGTGACAATTCTCTCTTTGCTGAATAAGGGAACTCGATTGTACGATCTGTTTCAAATAGCACATATTTTGCAAAAAGCTTAAAGAAATTGGAAATGCGCTTAGAGTTATATTTAAGGGTATAATCATTAAGAGTTACAACATTTATGCTTGCAATTAATCGCTGCTGGAACAATATCGACACATGCTCTTTGTTTGGCACGTGAATACGAGATATGCCCATAGTGTTCTTTTTTTCCTTTTTTTTGTAAATTAGTTATTTTTGGTATAAATGGTGGTTAATGGTTATGATCAATGCTAAGTTTTGTAACCACCGACATTTAATTGTGTGTAAATGCCTTTATAGTTTCAGTTATAAAAATATCAAAAGCCTCTTATGATCAATGCTATTTATGATGAAGTTACAACTATTATGATCATTGTTATTTATGATATAGTTACAACTCTTATGATCAATACTATTTATGATGAAGTTACAACTCTTATGATCAATGTTATTTATGATGGAGTTACAACTCTTATGATCAATGCTATTTATGATGGAGTTACAATGCTATATACTTGGGTTAAAATTACAAAGTGACAAATTTTCAAGACCGGGATTGATCCTTATAGAACAAGATTCGTGTATCGCACCAACCCCGACTTCAATAACAAGTTCGATGCTTAACATAAGCAAAACTTTAATTTACATTTACAAATGATAGCAAACCGCACATAGATACATCAAAAGAAAAAAAAACACAAATCCATGCTAATCGAATTTTTTAAAAACTATAAACCGCATCAACTAGGCGCGGATAATTGTCTATTAGATATAACACTCAAATTTATTATTATTACAGTTTTAAATGACTAATTCAACTTAAAACGACGCTATGAGAAAACAATGCAACCATGTCATTAAAGTAAATTGCAACAATGCAACCATGCCATCGGAAAAATTATCCGCCATCAAAATTTGATTGAAAATTAATATGAAATGGTTTGCGATAGAGTTATTCTTAAAATTTTCGTTACGCGTAAAATCACTATAAAAAAAATATGTAATCGAAAAATATAACTCGTCGTTACACGAATGCTAGTTTAGAGTTAAAAGAGTAAGATATTTTACAATGACAAAAAGCCCCTCACCTTTCAACAAACCTTATTATAAATCAAACCACCTGCCTTTAGGTCCTTTACACACACACACACAAACAACCAAGAAAAATGGCAACATCTTCACAACTAACAGCGTTGGTTACCCTTTTATTGGTGGCGATGACAGCATCGACAGCACGGGCACAAGCTCAGACATGCGCGTCTAAGCTTTTCCCGTGTGCCAACTACCTCAACGCCACCACAAAACCACCAAACACATGTTGTGATCCCATCAAAGAAGCAGTTGCTAATGATCTACAATGTTTATGTAACTTATACGAGAATCCTGACTTCTTGTCTAGCCTAGGAATCAATGTCCAACAAGCATTGAATCTTCCTAAGTTGTGTGGGATCCCATCTGATGATAGTGCCTGTAAAAATGGTTAGTTATTTTTTAATATTTAATTTTTATAGTTCTATAAAAATAAATTGTTTATCTATTTATCTTATTTAATTATTGATTATTGTTGATTCAGCTAATGCTCCAAGTGGATCTAGCACTGAACCTCCACCAGGTAAATATTATGAACGTGATTTGCTTACTTTATGCTTTTACCAAATAAATTTTGTTTTTCGTGTTATCTTTGAGAAATTAGTTTGGTATATTAAGATTTACTCGTTACTGGAGTTTAATTAAGTTTAGTTAATTCATGGCCTACTCGAAAAATGCGTATTTTCTTTTGGAAAAGAGACAAACCCATAATTTCTTATGTTTTTTTACACAAAAAGCCCGAGAAACGCATATTTTTTTACACGATTGTAAGATTTTTGCTCATTCTATTAATTTTTTTTCTTTGTTATTTTTTCACTTCTAGCTAACATCTTAGTTATACCTTAGCGACAATGTTCGCGGCAACCTAGTAATAATACCTTTGCCATTAGCGATGATAGTTTCGAGTCTTATACTCTTATAATCGAAGTATACTCGAGCTTAAAACTGGGCTAACTCGACTCACAACCTTAATCTAGACAAATAAATTATTGTTATATATGAATGTGGGCATTAGTTATGACTATACTTTATCTTTTAGTTTCATATTACAGTATATTGATAAACGTACTAAAGACTTCTAGAAGTGCGACAAAAGACATTTTACCTATAAAAAAAACACGTTTTAGCTGTCTGTTATCTTTTCTTATTAGAACAAATTAATAAGTTTACGAAGAATGTGGCTGCTTAATTTATTCAACGAATTATTAGTTGGACTGTGGAAAAAATCAATTATGTTAGTAGACTTGGTCTATTTATTGGGCGGTGACTTTTAATGTTGACCAATGACCAAAACTCGGTTTCTTTTTATTTAGCCGGTCAAGCAAGTTACTGTATCTTTCATATTCTCTCTTTCAGGAGAGGGTAGATCATGTTCTTTTGGCTTTCAAATAATCACTTTACAAAAGCTGAGAACATTTTCTTTCCTAGTAGAGTAGTAAATAGTACAATATTGATTGCATAATTTCGACTAGCTGTTGTTTTTCATTTTGTAAAATGATTATTAAAAGCCAAAAGGACATGATCTACCCTCTCCTGCTGAAAATATGAGTTTACAAACATTGATCTCCTTTATTTTCATCTTTATTAAATGTATCTGAATAATGTATGATGTTTAATTGTTTATAAAGCTTTATAAGGTTTATACATAGTGAAAATAGGTTGATAAAAAAACAGTTGATGTTTAATTGTTTATAAAGCTTTATTAAGGTTTATATACATAGTGAAAATAGGTTGATAAAACAAAAACAATTTACAGTATCAAAGTAAGGTGATATATTAAATTTATCCAAAAATTAATGACATCATACAACTATAAACCTCCAAAAAAGTTTAACATAGGAGATAAAAAAGTTGCGTCTCAAACATAAGCATTTGTGCTGTGTAAGGATGATAAAAAAGTTTAACATGACATCATACACAAATATATCTTCTCTTCAACCCTTTTTCTGTGTAAGGATGATAATTACTGTATTAATTTTCATGTCAATAAGTGTGGGAAAATAAGAACTAACATGTTTTAGGTAGTTAGGTGTTGTTTTGTGGTTTCTTTGTATTTATAATTTTTAAGTTTTGAAAATTATGGGATATTGTTGTCACCTAAAATTCTAAGGTGGCGTTTGGTTCATTAATTTGAAACTCTGAAATTTTAAATTTTAGAAAAGTTCTTTTTTTTTGTAGAAGTTTTAGAAAAGTTCAGTCCTTGAGAATTTTAAATTTTATAATTTAAAATACATGTGCATGTTTAGTTTTTTATAAATTCATACTAGTATTATTTTGAAATTTGTCCTTGTGTTTATTATAGCAATTTTTTAGGGAGTGACCGATAGAGGTGTCATAAAACTCAACCCGACCCCCGAACCCGATTAAGCCTATTCGGGTCAGGTTACTCGGGTCAAAAAATATATTCATGTTATTCCGGTCAACAATAAGGTCAGGTATCGAGTTGGAGATTTATTGGTTAACTCGGGTCCAAGTTTTTTTATTTTTTTAATATAAATTTTCTATTTAAACAAGTAAAAATTTACAATTTTATTACATTTTACTCATATGTGGGTTGATCCGAACCGAAAGGACCCGACCGAGTTGACCCGAACCTGACTAACCCGAATTCAAATAAGGTTAGGTTCGGGTAACAAATTTTTTTGTCTAATTTAGTCTATTATAAAAAAATGTTTCAAGTAAATTGAAGTTTCTCACTTTATGGAGGTATTCTAATTCTTCTTATTTTAGTAGTTCATGGAATTTTAAATGACTTCATTTGAGATACTAAACACATTTAAAGGAAATTAAAATGCAAATGTCATAAAAGTGCTAGCATTTGTTTTGAAAGGGAAACGTTATAAAACCTCCCATTCCTACAAGTACATAACGTGTTGGCAAATATTTTCATTTAAGCTTTTATGGATTTGGTTATTGGTACCCCCCTAAAGTAACTTATTTTAAATTTTTTTATTTTTTAAAATTTTGTTTGTATTATAAAACCGTAAAGAAAAATGATTTGTAAGCCTAACTTGTATGCTTAAAAATAGACCTACAATTATGATTGGTGGAATTGAAAATTTGATTGGTGAATATGAAGAGAGGGAATGAGTATTTGACGCTTGTCAACATGTGAATGGAGTAGGCCTATTTGTAGGTCTATTATGTAGGCCTAAATATCATAACTCAACTGTAAAATAAAAAAGAACGAGACATAAAGTATAGAGTTTGATAAGTAAAAAGTAGTAAAATATGAAAACACGGAACATAAAACTGTCTTGTCCTGCAAATAAAATTGGTAAAACTGTCGGAAAAAAGTGTGGATAAAAAACTATAAAGTTTGACGGATAAAGTAAAAGTCAAAAAATACAAAAGAAAAACATAAAAAATTATCTTATCTGTTAATAAACTGAGTAGTTAGAGATATTATATATAAAAAGTGAAGAGGGGTTACTTTTATTTCTCTTTTTTCCTTCAAACAAGACTCAATACAAAAGATTTAAAGAAAACATGTGGAGAAAAAACAATAGATGATTTCTGAAAAGATAGCGAATGATTGATTGCTTTCCATATGTATTCATTAATTTACATTTAATAGGTTGGTCATATTCATAGAAGCCGGACTTTAAAAGGAATAGTTAGTAGCGGGTATTCATTTTAATTCACAGCCGATAGCTTTTTAACACCATTGTGGCCCATTTCTTTGCCAACCTGTTATATTCACATAATCGTCTTCTGTTTAAGCTACGAGTTGCGACTACATGGATTGATACTAGCTAAATGAATGGACCTCCAGCCGATTATTATCACGGCTTTCTTAACATCAAGTGTGTTTACAGGTAGTAGCACTCCTGGAGGAAATGGTGTGGGCAAGCTTGCTTCAAGTGGGGTTATCGGCTTCTTTCTAGTTTCAGCTTGTATAATGCTATCTTAAGAGGAGTTATAAAGGCGCTGTTACATATGATTTATTGTTACCTGAGACTGGAGTTAATGTAAAACTTTACGTGTCATGATTCTTCTTGTGCAATACCATGTAGGTACGGTTCGTGTGAGTTTAATTTAATAAATCAAGGCCATTTAATTTGTTTCTATCAGGAATGTTCAAGTTGTAATCCGTATTTATACGGCTGGTAATACGTGAATAACGTGTTATTAATATGATTAATGTATTTATAGTATTATATTAATTATATTAAACCATAAAACAACTAAACAGTCGTTAATTATACCGTTAGATGTTATAACTAATTTATAAACGGTTACTGATAATTAAAGGACTTGTTAGTACGAAACCAAAACAAATGAGTGTTTATTCGAGGCCGGTAGAAACAAGGAAAGAAGGGAGGGAGGCAAGTGTCGATTTTATCAAACTTGAGGAGGTGTTAGATTGTTACTTGGAGACCAAGTTACTTGGCTATATAATGAACCCCTTGGCTTATTAATTCCCACGACACAAACACAAACCCTAAAACCTAAATCGAGTCTTCCCCCTCCTCCTTTATTCCACGATTGGTAGAAAAATCCCTTGTGGGATTCGATCGTTTGACGCCAAGATCAAGAAACAAGAATATCGTGTTCGGTTGTTTAATTCGTGATTAGAACTAGCATTCAACGTTCTTGTATAATGTGTTGTGTTGTGCAACCTTAGAGGTGATTTTGTTTAATCACTTAGGGTTTCGTTCAAAAACATAGATCAAGATCAAGAACTACTTGTCTTAGTAATTCAAGTGATAAGAGGTTAGTAAATTTATATGTGCTTATTTGTGTTAATCCATATGTGTCAAACAAGATCCCTATGTGACTCCTTCCGTTGTGTACTCGTAGTATAAAGGTTACATGATTGTTAAATCACAACAGTGGCATCACGAGTAATCGTTTTATGTTATGGGTTACACTACATAAAACGTAAAATTTTGACCTAAAAACCAGTTTTTGTGTTTTCTTGAATTCGATTTTTTACATGCCCTTAGGGCGATTTTTACAAGTTAAATCAAACCTAAGAATGTTTAAAAAAATAAGTTTTAGAAAACCATTGGTCGGTAGTTTACGTGTTTAAAATGAGGGATTTTTACAAGTTACAAATCTTTTTGTTTTTAAGGCTTATTAATTGTGTTAATTGTGATCTATTTAATCCATGATAATTACATGCATACTTGTCATGGATGATAAGTCATATTCTTGATTTTTATAATAAATTAATTGGTTAATTGTTTATACGGACTAAAGGGATAAATAATCCGGTCATAAGGCTTTTGCAATCAAACTATTTGATTGTAACACCCTAAAACCCGTTTTTAGGTATTATATTATGAGAATGCCATCGGGTAAGTTTGATTATGACTTTTATAAGTCGAAGATTTTACGTGATTAGTTAGTCAAACCCGATAGTCAAACTATAAGTATAAGTATTATGTAAATGGTTTTAGAAAATATCGTGAGTCACAAGTATGAAAGAAAAGGACTTAAGGGACCATAATTGCCAAATAAGCAAACTTATAACTAATACTAACTTATCTAGTAATTCCCTGGACATTCTACATACATCCTTAATTGTGTGGTGGTGTGGGACGAGCCAAGAAGAAAAAGGAGAAGAGCAAGAAAAACTTTGGTGACCATTGATGAAGAATTGAGTGTGTTATGCAAGACTTATATCCTAACTAGTATTCTCACAAGTAAGTAAATCTAATTTAAGTTGAATTGGCAAATTATAAATTAGGGTTCATATACCCAAATTTGAGGGTTTTGGGTAATTGTGGTTCTAAAACAAGTATTGAGGGGTTGGTGATATTGGGTTAAGGTTAATTAATGATTTAAGATAATATTAGTGATTTTGGGTTATGATCATGGAATGATCATATGATAATTAAGAGGAAACTTGGTTATGGTTATGAGTGAGTTTAGACACCCTGATTATTATATAAATTATATGTGTTAATAAGTTATGATAATTATGGTGTTAGGATGGCAAGATTGGATGATGATGATGATGATTGGGTTTTCTTGATAGCATTAGCTTGGACTTAAGGTAAGTAACCATGTATTAATATGTTATATTAATTGATTGATCATTTGTTTATGTATGGTGATTGTTAAGTGTTTAAGACTTTAAGTGTATGAGTTCAATAGGCTTGAAGTTGAAGATAGAACTAGGCTAGTTAAGTTCTAGTTAATGTGGTTTCTTGGTTTAATCATGGGATTAATCAAGGTATGTATGATACTTATGTTTATGATGTGTTGATATGATTGTTTGGTTATGATGCTTGTATGCGAATGAGTTTGTGGATGAATAAATGGTTTAGCCAAGATGTATATGTACGCATTTGATCATGTCATTCATCATAACGTTTTATTGCGGGTTACTTACTAAGCGAAAGCTTACGGTTTAGTTGTCTAGCCATTTTGTAGGTGTTCTTATGATGAAGGTTAGGCTGTGATTAAGGTTTAGGAAATGGAAGCTCGAAAATTGGATGTACTTAGTTTATGTGTATGCAACTAGGGCTAGTCACTGGGCTTGAACAAGGTTGAACCCCAATTGAGTCGTCGAGTCAAGTACATGGTATTCACGAAGTGTAAATGAGTCGTAAAATGGTCTATGAACGTTGTTGTTGAATGACCAAGTGCAGGTATTAGTTTTGAAGTAATGGTTTTGTAAGTTGTATTTGAAAGTGGGTCAAAAACGGGTATTTGGCAAACCCCGTAAAGTATGTGTTCACGGGTCATTTAGATCATAAATGTTTATGAAAATGATGTAATATGTTATATTAATGAATTCTAGAAGTTTTGGTGTTAATTCGAGTTATAGAAATCGTTTTTTGGAAAATGTGTAAAGTATTGTTTTTGGACAACTTCTGATACAGAGGCATAAAGCCATTTGCTTATAAGCATATGGGTGTATGCCTGTCACAGAAGTTTCTGACCAGACCATAAAGCCATATGCTCCTGAGCATACGGGTGTATGCTTGTCAGAGAACCTTTGAGTAAACCATACGACTGTATGCCCAGAAGCATAAAGCCGTATGTTACCTTTTTTAGAATTTTATCATTCTTATTTCTTTCGTATTTATTGATCCGTAAAGAGTTAGAAGACGTTCTTTATATCGTTAAAAAGGTATTTGAGTCTTCTATAACATAAATATATCTTCCAAATCAGAATCATAATTGAATTTTAAAAATGATATGATGCAAGAGTCAAGGGTCAATATCGGGGTCTTTTCCGCGCGTTAAAAAAATCGAGTCGTTTTTTGGGCGTTTCAACTTGGTATCAGAGCTTCGGTCTAAGTGAAGTAGGTTTCCATGATAGGTTGCCTAAACTTAGACCACTTGTAGATGCGGTTTTCGTAAGTGTAAAGTAGTGCGAAAAAGTATATGCTTTAGTTATAAGGTAGATTAAGTGCTTGCGACAAATAGAATGATGATGCTTAGACATAGAATTATTATGCAATGTGGTATATGTTATTTTGCCATAGACTAAATGATCTTTGATTGCGGCTAAGAATATAAAACACTTATTGGAGAAGTGTTAAGTGCGGAAATATATGTTTATATGATGTAAAGTTTATGGTAGTTATTATATGTCTAAGTATCACATGTTGTGAATAATGGTACAAGCTTATGAAGTATTTGATGCTAAATAAAATGCATGAAATTGCATCTTAGATAAGACGTGATGAAAATATGTGAATAGGGGGCAAGTGAATGTACAAAAGCTTGTATTATGAAAAGTTGCTTAAAGCTAAAATTGTTTATGTATTGAAATTAGATGCTTATATGCATTCTAATTAGATGAATGGTTGAGGTATGTGAAATCATGTTGTCTAGAGAACATGATAATTATAATGTGAACGCAAGGTATTAATAAGTGAGATTTGCTTATGATTGATAATAAGGTAATATTAGAAATTATCGTAACATGTAGTGTTAGACATTGAAATAAGTGAATGGGATTAGATTGCTATGTATGACCAATATATGGTCTAATTGTAATATATGTCTAGTGTTGAACGTGACATATTAATATCAAGAAACTTTCCCTTGAAATAGAATGCGAAGATATTAAAATGATAATGAGACACGTTATATAGAAACATGGCGAGTAAGTCGCGATAACAAAATACAGATGAATGTATTGGAAAAGCATTACGCTAAAATCCTTTAAAGGTATAAAATGCGTTAGATGAATTGTAAAACATGACTAAAATCATGTAGATATATGAGGATGTACACGATGAGTAAAATGAGGTATTTGAGTATATTATAGAATAAACCTATGTAAGGTTTATATTCGAAAATGTCAAGCAAACTAAAATGATGCTTTAGCATAAAATTAGATAAGTGGTCAACTTGGGGTTGACATGAAAAATGATAAGTGCATTGTGAGAATGCATATGAAATATGCAAAACATGAAATTAACAAGTATCATATAGATTTTGTCCAAGAAAATAAAAATGTGATGAAATTGCGTAAGACAATAAAATGTGGAAAATGAAAATGTGATGGAATTGCGTCAGGCAATAAAAAAATGTAATGGAGATGTACTTGATTAGAAAAGTACGTAAATGATAAGTGGGTAAAGAAGTTTAAGATAATTTAGCTTGGGTCTAATGCTCCACTTCTCGAATATTTCGAGATACACTAGATGCCATTTGTAACACCCCCAAATTGAGTCGCAACGGAATATTGTCCGGGAGCGTTACTTCTTAATACAACAACACAAGATATGAGAGAACGACCTCTAAATGAGTCATTTGAAAAGTAATCTCGTTGATTTTCTTAAAATATGAATTGTTGTAACATTTGTCCCAAGGTATGCATCAATAATGTCAGACTGAAATAATACAACAAGATTTGTTTTGTAGAAATCCATGAATGTAATCTTGTAAAGTTTAGACTCCAATGCACACCAAATAAGCCAAGCATCTAATTCACCTAAGAAA